>CM074306.1:2845000-3059121 GCA_037194245.1 Opsariichthys bidens | reverse complement strand
TACGCTACTAGCGATGTTACTAAATAAATTACATTTTTATATTAGCAGAAGCAATTACAATTTATCTCAACAAGTCAATTAAAAAAATCTGAACATTTTGCTCAGACAGTTTATTTCAGTGAATTGCCTCAAAAAAGATCATTTCTCTGTTAAGTGAATACATATACAGTATACAGGTGCATCTTAATAAATTAGAAAGTTGTGGAAAAGTTCATTTATTTCAGTAATTCAACTCAAATTGTGAAACTTGTGTATTAAATAAATTCAGTGCACACAGACTGAAGTAGTTTAAGTCTTTGGTTCTTTTGGCTCACATTTAACAAAAGCCCACCAATTCACAACAAATTAGAATATGGTGACATGCCAATCAGCTAATCAACTGAAAACACCTGCAAAGGTTTCCTGAGCCTTCAAAATGGTCTCTCCGTTTGGTTCACTAGGCTACACAATCAAGGGGAATGATACGGCATGATTTTTAGTCACATGATCCCTCAGAAACCATTCTAATGCGGATTTCATGCCCAAGAAACATTTATTATTATGAAGAAAAAGGAATAGCATTTATTTTAAATAGATTTTAACTTTTTATTCTCAAAACTTTTTTTGCCATGTTACTAAATGTTGGTGGCGGCAAACAATACGCAACCTAAACAAACAATACACAAGTACCAATCACCAATCAGAATACTTTAGAAACTGTATGGAAACACTTTGGCAACCAACCACAATTCTTTTTTATAACACACATACATATGTTATACGAACTATGGGCATATTAGATTAGTGAAATTCAGTAGGAATATTTGCAGTTTTGAAGGGGTCTCTCAGGTAAGAGAGACAATCATGTCTACACAATCATGGGGAAGACTGCTGATCTGACAGTTGTCCAGAAGACAATCATTGACACCCTTTACAAGGAGGTTAAGCCACAAACAATCATTGCCAAATAAGCTGGCTGTTCACAGAGTGCTGTGTCCATGCATGTTAACAGAAAATAGAGTGGAAGCGAAAAGTGTGTAAAAAAAAAAAAAGAAAAAAGATGCATAACCAACCGAGAGAACCCCGGCCTTATGAGAACTGACAAGCAAAATCGATTCAAGAATTTGGGTGAACTTCAGAAGGAATGGACTGAGGCTGGGGTCAAGGCATCAAGAGCCACCACACACAGACGTGTCAAGGAATTTGGCTACAGTTGTCGTATTCCTCTTGTCAAGCCACTCCTGAACCACAGACAACGTCAAAGGCGTCTTACCTGGGCTAAGGAGAAGAAGAACTGGACTTTTGCCCAGTCGTCCTAAGTACTCTTTTCAGATGAGAGCATCTTTTGTATTTCATTTGGAAACCAAGGTCCTAGAGTCTGATGGAAGGGTGGAGCAGCTTATAGCCCAAGTTGCTTGAAGTCCAGTGTTAAGTTTCCACAGTCTGTGATGATTAGGGGTGCAATGTCATCTGCTGGTGTTGGTCCATTGTGTATTTTGAATACCAAAGTCACTGCACCCGTTTACCAAGAAATTTTGGAGCACTTCATGCTTCCTTCTGCTGACCAGCTTTTTGAAGATGCTGATTTCATTTTCCAGCAGGATTTGGCACCTGCCCACACTGCCAAAAGTGACCATGACCATGGTGTTGGTGTGCTTGACTGGCCAGCAAACTCACCAGATCTGAACCCCACAGAGAATCTATGGGGTATTGTCAAGAGCAAAATGAGAAACAAGAGGCCAAAAAATGCAAATGAGCCACTGTCAAAGAAACCTGGGCTTCCATACCAGCTGAGCAGTGGCACAAACTGATCACCTCCATGCCATGCTGAATTGAGGCAGTAATTAAAGCAAAAGGAGCCCCTACCAAGTATTGAGTACATACAGTAAATGAAGATACTTTCCAGAAGGCCAAAATTCACTAAAAATGTTCTTTATATTGGTCTTATCAAGTATTCTAATTTGTTGAGATAGTGAATTGCTGGGTTTTTGTTAAATGTGAGCCAAAATCATCACAATTAAAAGAACCAAAGACTTAAACTGCTTCAGTCTGTGTGCATTCAATTTATTTAACTTGTTTCACAAGTTGAGTTGAATTACTGAAATAAATTAACTTTTCCACAACATTCTAATTTATTGAGATGCACCTGTATATACTGCACCATTTTATTAGGTACACCTTGGTAGTACGGGTTGGACCCATTTGCCTTCAGAACTATCTTAATTCTCTGTGGCATAGATTCAACAAGGTGCTGGAAGCATTCCTGAAACATATAGCATCATACAGTTCCTGCAGATTTGTCAGCTACCACCTCATCCCAAAGGTGCTCTATTGGATTGAGATCTGGTGACTGAGGAGGCCATTTGAGTATAGTGAACTCATTGTCATGTTCAAGAAAGCAGTTTGAGATGATTTGAGCTTTGTGACATGGCATGTTATCCTGGTGAAAGCAGCCTGCAGAAGATGGGTAAACTGTGGTCATAGAGGAATGGACAATACTCAGGTAGGCTGTGGCCTTTAAATGATGATCAGTTGGTACTAAGGGGCCCAAAGTGTGCAAAGAAAATATCCCCCACACCATTAAACCACCACCACCATCCTCAAACGTTGCTATAAGGCAGGATGGATCCACGCTTTCATGTTGTTTACGCCAAATTATGACCCTACCATCTGAATGTTGCAGCATAAATCGAGGCTCATTAGAACAGGCAACGTTTTTCCAATCTTCTATTGTCCAATTTTGGTGAGCAAATTGTACATTCTAAAAAATACTGGGCAACCCAGCTGTTGAAACAACCCAGCTTTTCAGAGTGTAGCCTTAGTTTCCTGTTCTTAGCTGACAGGAGTGTCACCCGGTGTGGTCTTCTGCTGCTGTAGTACATCTGCTTCAAGGTTTGACTACTAGCGACCTTACATTGCTTGAAACGAGAGGTTATTTGAGTTAATGTTGCCTTTCTATATGCTCAAACGACAAGGCAAAGTCACTTAAATCACCTTTCTTCCCCATTCTGATGCATAGTTTAAACTTCAGCAGATAGGCTTGATCTGCTACAATGTGATTGGCTGATTAGATATTTGCATTAACGAGCAGTTGAACAGGTGTATCTAATATAGTGGCCAGTGAGTTTATATATACAGAGAAACAAATTATGATGAGTAGCTTCAAACTTGACAAGCTACAATTTCAAAGTAGTTTTCATAACACTGACTCAAGAATTTTCTAATTTTATCATGTCTCATTTTCATCCATCTGTGAAATGATTGATGAAAAGCCCAGCTACGTTCATATTTAGAGAAAAAAACTGAACTGCTATTTTCACATTTTTCTGCTCGACCTTGAGAATAAAGTCCTACAGCTGATCAGAGCTGGACACAAGCGCTTCTATTCACAAGTCCTATTACGAGCATATGTCCCTTCAGCAAACAAACAAAGAAACAAATGACAGATCTACGCAGGGAACATTGCCATTTCTCTCCTCTAACAGTGATGTAAGAGATCCTAAGGGATACTAGACCATTGTCCGCAAAACTACCTCTAGGCAATTCCTTTCTAAGAGGAGCTAAATGGATTGTTTTTAAGCAAATAAATAAAACAGCCCGAAAAACCTCACATTATAAAAACAATTTCCAGGTGCTTTATAATACATGCGCATTGCCTCACTGACTTTACAAACATAAGAAAAAGAAAGAAAAGAATATTTGATTCTTCAGTTTTAAACAGAAAAACAGTTCAAAGTGTCAAGTGTCAGAGGTAATTAAAAAGAGAACTCCTGGACCTCTCCTCGGGTGAGAATCGCTGAGACATATAATTTAACAAAAGCACTGGGCAAATAAGATCCAAGGTAAAGTGACAGGTTATCTGCTAAAATTCATAAATGTGCTTTTTGTATAACGGTAATCATCATCCCTCATGCTGTCATTTTCCATTTTAATTGCTCGCCTCGGTGGCTTTTGGCTCAGGGAAGCCTTTGGAACCCCCACAGAGTCATTAGCTAAGCTATAGAAAAGAGAGAGAAAAAGAAAAGAAAACAAACAGGGCCCTGCAATCTGACTTCTCCATTAAGGTACTTGCCTATGTGAGACGCTGACAGGTTAATTTTTTGCAATTAGACTGTTTTCTGTGAGCAAGTGAACAGGTGAGCGTCTTCATTCATGCTTTTTTCGTGCATAAGGAAATGAACGGCGATTACAACTAATGACAAACATTCTGGAACGCGAGCTATAAAGTTTGCCCAACAGCGCGCGGCAATAAACGACATATAAGCTTGCTATCTCGGACCCGCTTTGCTAAAACTCATAGCCTATCCTGCCACACAGAACATGGACCCCTGATTATAGAGAAAAATGGGGTGGGAGGAAGAAGAGCGTAGCGAAAATGTAAAAGCATAACGGATAAAAAATTCAAGTCACAAGCTAAGCTAACATCGTGAGCAGCCCTACTACATAGTCGCCATGTCGTATATTTTATAAGACCAAAAAGAAGCCAGCGAGACATCTTTAGATTTCATCCTAATCTCATGCTGTTATCCTTTCCTCTTCGTCCAAAACCAGCTCATAGTTTCACCCACGTAATCTTGGTATTTCTATAATCTTGGTTCCTGCCCATGATAAGATTTCTTTTAGAGCAAAGCATTATCATAGGTTTCCAAAATGAACTTAAGTTTTGCTGTGTCTTATAGAGCGAGTTTGTGGGCTGAATTAAGGGAACAGTAGTGTCATTTGGAGAAGTATTCGTGAGTTTTTTAGAGGTTTCACATTGTTTGTGTTTGAGGAGAGGGGCAGTTTAAAAAGAGGGAGAGAGCGGAGCTACAAACTAGGATAAGAAAAACAACATAAACAACCACTTGGTTCTTCATGCCAAGTCTTTCTTGTTCTACACCATGTCTGAGCAGCTATATCCATTAAATACCTTATCCATAATTGATGCTTTTAAATGTCCATGGGACTTTTTATCAACATCATGATGAAATTTATTTAAAAAAGCAGCGAGCGATAAAAACATGTGAAAAAGTCTTTTGTGAAAAGTGAAAAAAATTGCCCATGGTAACTGAAAACTGCATTTATAACAGTTATAATAGAATTAACAAAATGCTGTTTCAAACAGTTTCTGTGTTGAAGAAGAAAACATGAAATATTCATTAGCTCATGTACGATTTGCTCCATCTTCGGTTTAGATTAAAAGCAGCTAAACTGGCGCTAAACCATATTAGGATTATCGGACAATATTTTTTATACAGTACTTATTATTCTGAGGTTAATGTTAATTTATAAATATTCTATTGTTTATCAATTACCTTAGTTTTTCATAACACAAACTATTGTTAATTAGTTTTAATTTGCACTACAGTACAATTCTAAAGTCTAGGCTCAGTAATATATATATATTATATCATTTTTTTATTTATTTTTTATTTTTATTATATTGATAAATGTGAAATTAGACATTTGATTAATGTTATAAAAGAATATACATTTCTTAATTTCTCTTAATTCAATTAAAAATTCCAAAAAATATTAGTTTCCACAATAATATTATAGCCATCCAACTTTTTTCAACCTGATACTAAAAAAATAGACAGAAATGTTTCTTGAGCAAGCAAATCAGCGATTTAGAATGATTTCTGAAGGAATCATGTGACACTGAAGACAGAAGTAATGATATTACTTTTTATTTAGATTGTATAAAATGTCACTTATTACTGTTTTCACTATATTGTTGATCGAACAAGTACTAACACATACATCATTGAATAAATAAATACGTTCATTGTTATTTCACGTTAGCTATTGCATTATTAAAGAGAAAAACAATTATATTTGTGTCACACTTAAGAAGAACACATAAAGACTTCCATTGTAATTTTTTTCCTACTAAGGTCAAAGGCCAACCATCCTTAACTGGTTTGATTCTCCACATTCTTTAAAATCATCTCCTTTTGTGTTCAACAGAAAAAAGAAACTCATACTTGTGTTGAAAAACAACCAAGCTTTAGTAAGAGAATGACAAAATATTCATTTTCGGTTGAACTATCCCTTTAAACGTACGCATAAATAGAACCCTATTGTAAAGCTTTGCCTAAAATATATTGTATTTGGCAAAAAAAAGTATATTTGTCCCCTAAGTGTACATATCACACCGCAGGACATGTCAACTTAAAACTTTCCCAAAAGTATTTTCATACCAACCTAATCTAATCCAGCTTTATAACAGCAATCCCCTGAATTTTAGACTTCAAAAGTCAGCGTGGGCCAGTGTCCCTTTTCTCTCCCTCACTCGCTCGCTCGCTTCTCCTCGCTCTCTCCTCTCTCTCTCTCCTCTCCTCCGCTGGAGTGTTTTTATC
Source organism: Opsariichthys bidens (assembly GCA_037194245.1). Taxonomy (NCBI): domain Eukaryota; kingdom Metazoa; phylum Chordata; class Actinopteri; order Cypriniformes; family Xenocyprididae; genus Opsariichthys; species Opsariichthys bidens. Next base: position 3,052,801 of record CM074306.1, on the reverse strand, counting down.
AGAGGGTCTGTTTTAAATGTTTTGCTGACAAGCTCTGCCACTCTTCTCAGTGGTAATTATAGGCAGAGGAAGGCTGGGGCGAGGCAGGGCTGGATTGTAGCCAGGCCTGTGTAATGGGGATAATTAACTTACCCTCATCACCCCACTTCAAAGGCCTGCCTACAAGAAAGAGCAGAGAGAGAGACGGAGGACAGTTAGGGGTGGATTGTATCAGTGCGAGTAAGTGCTGGGGGTCTCTGGCCCCCCTGAAGCCCCCTGGTATCCTATACCTTAAAAGGGGGAAAAGCAGATATATTAGACAAATGAAGGTGCCGCCCATGCACATACACCGAGGTTGACACAGCAAGTCAAGCGATATCCAAAGACACAATGCCAACAACCACATGAAGAAACAAGTTCCCTCCCCTTTTCTTTCTCCTAAGAGGCAGGTAATTGCTGTTGTTAACGAACCAGCTCTCTCTTTCCCCTACAGCTGTGTTTCTAGAGAGAAAAACACTGACAGTGCCGACTTTAAATGCAAATACTATCCTCGCACTTTCTCACCTTCGTTCGTACATTTTTACATTACTCAATCTATCACTGAGCACAGATCAAAATAAGGCTTTATGTACCACATGATTGATCCAATCTGATTTGAGAATCAAGGAGTCAAAATTTGATTCTACAACAATTCAATTTCTCAGCACAAATCTTTAAGTTTTTTAACAAATCTTTAAGGTGAGATTAAGATTGTGCACAAAAGCCAGAATTGAAAAACGCCTTCGGTTACCTGCCGAATTAAATATAATAAGCAGGTAAAATTAATATCAGAGGCATCATTGGAGATTTTTTGTTCTGTGTAAATGAAAAGTTGCATTTGAAGTGACCTGACGATCCTTTTGGAATACACTACCATTATCAAAAAGTTTTGGGTCAGCAGTACAAGAAATGAATACTTTTACGCAGCAAGGACACATTAAAATTGATCAAAAGTGACAGCAAAGGCTTTTACATTGTTACTATTCATTTCTATTTCCAAATAAATGAATGTTCTGTTGAAACTGAGAATCCTGAATAAAATAAAATCATGGTTTCCACTAAGAAAGGAATGGACTACAAATTTAGGAATAAATTACATTTTAAAATAAATGACAATAAAAAAACAAGTATTTAACAATGAGACGGCTGACTCAACTTCACATTATTCGGAATATTTTTTGACTGTATTTACTATATTTTTAGAACATAAAATATGTCTTTCTAAATGATAGTGTTACATTATATTTCCTTCCTATTTGGGTATTTCGTGTTCATCGCCTGCTTTTTTCCCCTCCTTGTGCTTTTTAATGCAATATATGTGCAAATCGAATTTTTGATAATTATGTGTTGATCAATTCAGAATCATTTGAGAAAGAATCGCAAGGCATCTCAAAAACAATTCAGTAAACATGCACCTGGTTTCTTCTAACATTGAATTAGGTGACATGCTAAAAAAAAATAAAAAAAATAATGGAATATTCTTTCATGTACAGACCCGTAATAAAAGCACCTATTTTCTGACACTTACTTAACACCTCTCTCTGAACATGCATGTATGTGTGTGTAGTTACAAAACCCTGGGGGAATCGGAGGTGAAAATGTAGATGCTTTGGGCATGAGTACAATTCTGTACTCTTTGCCACATCTACTGCTCAGTGTAAGAAGAGAAGCAAACGTTCAGTGGGAAAAAAAGAAACACGAGAGAAGATAAAAGCCTTCCACCAGGCTGGACTGAAAAATCAAAGGAGGCATCAGACACAAAAACCGGAGCCTTGTGAAGGCCTTAATTGCCAGAGGAATAACACTGGCTGAAATGTTATTACAAGCCTGGTGTTGATTTAAGACTCCGGTTATTATGGGCCAGCCTGGGTGGAGGTCTGCGTCTCTGACCCCCCCGGTGCTTTCATACAATGTCACCATGCATTTAAACTGAAAGAACCATGAGACCTTGGTCCTTCCTTATTCTTTTGCACTAAATGAGAGGGGACCATCAATTTGCCACCCCTGTCATGAGACTAACCGCCGTGCCACTATCGCCATGCCAACAGATGCTGATTATGACATCACAACAAATAGCAGTGACACCAATGGGACTAGTGTCCCCAATACATAAAACAAGCCAGAGAGAGGCTGCTTTGTCCAAATACATCTATTTTTTCATGAGTTCAATCAAGTCAATTGGCCATAAAACACTTTTAAAGGTGCAGAGCATCATTTGTTGAATACTACTTACTTTTATTTCATTAACCCCGCTATTATCGGTCAATTTCCCTCAAAGAATAAATTAAGAATGCCTGGCAAATAACACAATTGACAGCAATGATAACAGAAATCTGCAAGCATAATATTTATAAATGAATGCAGTCTCAAATAGTTGTAGATGCAAGAACCTTATCAGTCCGGCTCATGAATATGAAATATCTCATGTAATATTCGTAGAGTAGTAATTTTGTAGGATTACAGCTATTTTCTTGGCATTTCTTTGTGTCAATGCAGTTTGTTTGATCATAAAACTGAAGTCAGTGATAAAAAAACATTCTTAAAGGGGCAGTGAATAATATTTTATTTGTAAAGCAAGCAATAAGTAAGTGCATTCCAAAGAAAAGTGTAAACACTGACATAACATTGATTTACTTTTCACATTTCTCAGAAGCAAAAGCTGTTATAATTGGGTAAACTTCAATAGCAGTAAATAGAAACTAGCACAAATATAATTTTTCCTCTTGCATTTGAGGCAATATTAAAAGATTAAAAAAAAAAGATAAATCAAAAGAAGATAAAAATATTACAGTTACAGGGTTTTGAACAGAAAAAAGATTTCCCATAAATCTCTCAATGTTTTCTGAAATGCTATGCCAACAAATATAACACAATGTATTTTTACGTGTATATTTTTATGTTTTTTTAAATCTAGAAAAAAAAAGGTACGATTTATGATTATAATAATAATATGTGACGATATGTCAATAAACTATGGAAATGTGTCATTAAAGTTCATTAAAGAGTTCATAATGTGAGTTGGGGGCGGGGTTATCTGGATTTCTGACCAATAGCAGGTGTGGATGCTTATTTGAAAACAGTCATTGGTTTTGAAAAACTCAATCATTAGTTTTGATGCCGCTTGACGTGGCACAAAAAGAACACATTTCTCTATTAAATATCTAAAAAAATGTAGTTTTTGCTTTTTGTTATCCTTCTCTTAAGCCCCTTATATTTCCACCAAACTTCATCTCAAAAGAAAGAGTATACACACCAGGAAAAGGGGCAGTTTGGCTTACAGAATGGAAATGGTTGAATAGAGAAGAGGGGTAGACAGAGAAAATAAGGATCAGGGAAGGGGTAAAAGAGAATAGAGGGAGGGGTATTGCGGTACAGGAGCGGTGTGACGGTGGTGACACTCTGCAAATCGTGTTAGACAGGGCAGGGCTCGGCTGAGCTGCAGCAGTGTGACGTGGGCTGATGCACCATGCCTGCCTGCGTTACTCTCGCCAGTGTGGCTGCATCTGTGCACTCTTTACCACAATGCATCCAGCAGCCAATCACTTCTTCCACTCTAATTAACAGCCATGTAAATCCACACCCCGGCTGTCCGAGTGCACACCAACAGCCCGCGCAGGAGGGGTGCTGGAGAGGTCGAGGCATGGGGGCAGGGTGCCGTCCCAAAAAAAAAAAACACCATCTAATTCGAACCTGCGATTGTATCGGGCGAGACCTCGACCCTACGGCCCCCCGCCTCTTCCCATTCTCTCCCTCCGACGAGTCTCTCACATTCAGTGTGCCACCAGCTCCAGCCTTCAGCTCCCATCATGCTCATTGCTCCGGAGAAGGTCAGTGGGGTGGCGTCTGATTGGCTGAGATTCAGATATCCATGGCATATGGGAAGCGTGACACACCTGAAGTGACAGGGCACGTCCTCTTGGCAGACACACTGGGGCAGGAGGGATAAACAGATGAATGCATAAAAAGAGAGAAGAACAGAACACACCCATCAGCCCGATTGCACGTCACCCACTGTTGGGCGGAAACACAGCTGGCCAAGTCATGGTAAGTTGAAGAAACGTTGTCTCAACGCATCTTACCACACCTTCACTCCTCACACAGAACTTATGTGCCACATGTCAACTCTCTGGAGGCTTTAAGCCCGTCCGAATGCCTCAGTGTGTGTGTGTGTGTTTGTGTGCGCGCCAGAGGAGGGGTAAGGGAGAAGAATGGAAAACTCTTCTAAACAGATGCTTGAGATAAGCAGTTTGTTTTATATTTAAAGTATTGTTTTCCATCCACTGCCATTCAAAAGGTCGGGGCTAGCATGTTGTTATTTTACTCCGCAAGGACGTAAACTTGACGTTTTACATCGTTAATATTTTAAATAAATGCTATTCTTTTGAAACGTTCTATTCATCAAAGAATGCTGAAAAAGTATCACATTTTCCACAAAAATAGCTCTTAATTAAACCCATTTCAACACTGATAACAACAACAAAAAAGATTCTTGAGCACCAAATCATCATGTGACTTGATGATGATGGCTGTTGAAAATTCAGCTTTGCCACAGAAAAATCACGGGAAAATACATTTTAAAATATATGTTAAATAATGCCGACTTTGTGAGCGTATCAAACTTCTTTCAAAAACACAAAAATCTTACAGACCCCAAACTTTTGAGGCAATGCTCCTATGATCTGTGAGTAAAATAAAAATATGCTACCATTCAAAAGTTTCATCAGACTAATGCAAAAAAGTCTAATTTAAAACTTTTTCGTAACAAATTATATTATCAGCACAATAATTAGAATGAAACACTGAACTGAAAAATTAGTAAATTTCAGTATTAAACATTTACTTACATTTAATCAGTATACTAGAAATGTTTTAATCATTTAAATAATTTGTCACCTGAAATGCCTTAAAAAAAAAACATTTTTACATATATATTCAAAAAATCTGAAATTTTTTTACAGCAATTTTGTTTCAAATGTTTCACAAAACTTTTCCTAGAACTTTGTCCAGAGTTTATTTCCAGATTTAAATGGAGTTTTTAAAATAAAGTAAACTAGAAAATTACATTTCCTAAATGACTAAATGTAAATGATTCGGCTGTTTGTTTGTGTGTTTTTCATTAGCTGCTCCAACAAGTGCTAATCACTGGTAGCATATAAACTTCTGGGAACTTCTGACTTCTGGGAAACAGCACATCGCGTAAACAGTCTTTTCAATAACCATAAACAATGTAACAAATGCCCCAAATGTGCCGAATTGCTTTGACACATTCAGTCTTTGGTCATGAGGCTGATGTCTTGTTTGTTGTGATGAGGTCTTGAATCCCATGGCAACTGATTTGTACACAGTGTTGTTATTTCAGTAATAATGAATCAGAACTTGCACTTGTTCCCTGTGCTACAAACCATGAACCTCGCTTTCTTTCATACCTTCTCATGGACAGATTCTAAACGAAGGGATAGTATTACTAATAAAATCTGTCATTTTCGACCTCTTACTGGTTTATAGGCTTAACATTGTGCCAGAATTACCTACAGTTTTTGAATGTGTGCTAAAATCAATCTCAAGCATATTCCAAACCCGGCATGCACTGAGTCCATCAAACCAACTGCATATCAATCTAAACTTATAAGAGAGTGGGGTAAGTTGGGTCAATTCATATATTCCGAATATTAAACTCCTTTTTGAAATTGCACATAATGTGGATCAAAACAGGAATAGTATCCCTTCATATTTTTTGTTCACAATGTAAATTGTTCACATTACCCCTATAATAACCCAATTTACTCCTGACATGACACAGCTTACCCTAAAGCTGGGGATGTTTTGATCACATTCCCACAGCCACATGTTTCACACTCATATATATATATATATATATATATATATATATATATATATATATATATAGACACACATAATTTCCAGACAACTCAAGTAAAAAGAGGCATAGTATACAAACAAAATAGGACAGCATCCAGGCAGAAAGTGTGAAGAGGAAGCTGCAGTCACACAGAATGACAGCACCAGCCCTTACAATGGAAAACCTGTTCCAGCGCTTTAGATCAAACCAAATCCATCATTTTTTCCACGAGAGGAGCGCACAGCATCCGCTCACCCCCCTGCTATGACACACCAGCCACCAGGCAGCTCTATCAGTCCCTGATGTGGACAGACAGCCACAGAAAAAGGCCCTGAAAACACCCCTAGCACACTGTCACTTCTCCCAGCCTCATGTGTTCAACTAGAGCGATATGACGCCTTCTGTCCCTCTGTCTGCTCTCCTTCTCTGCTCGTTGTTTTCTCTTTTTCCTTTTCCCTTCACTCAGGCTTCTGGGGTCAACTAGTTCTGCTTTTGCTTCAGGTTTTATTGTATTGATCGAGCCGCCAGTGAACAATGACTGAAGTAAGTGGAGTGTAACTATGCTGGTCTAAAAGATGATGCTTTAATGTTTAAAGTGTTGTCATTCAAAGACATTTGGGCCATTCTACAAAACGGATGCCACTTGAGACCCTCATTTGCATACGCGAATTTAACAAAGAATAGACTGTCAGCAACTACTGTGTGTGAATATAAACATTTAAAAAACTGACATAAAATAACAATTCTTGTCCTTGTTTTTTTTCTTGCTATATTAGCAAATGGACACATTTTGATAAATAATATATATATAAAATATAAATAAAACAGAATATAAATAAAATAAAGAAAACATATAAATTTATATAAATAAAAAAAACAAATACCAAATTTGTAATATTTATTATAAAATTAATTTAAAATAAAATAAAATAAAATTCATTAGATATTATACAAATATTTAATTTATTAATTAGTATTAGCGGTATATTTTAAATCTTAATGTTGACCTTATTTCAATGGTTTAAACTACCTGGTGTTATAAAATTACAATATTAATTATAATTGTAAAAATATTTATACCTGAATGCACACATGCACGCATTAAATATATATATATGTATATATATATATATATATATATATATATATATATATATATATATATATATATAAATATTACTATAATGCAATATTTAAATATTAAAACCTTAGTGTTAACCCTATTGTCTACAAAATAAACAACTAGCATTCAATGTCAAATTAAACTGTGAAACTCTCTTCTTTTTCTAAAGCCCTAATTATATCCCAAAATATTTTAAAATGAATTAATTTAGCCTTATATGGCACAATAATATTAACCCTTCGGCAAAATAAGTCTAAAATAATACAGTAAAATTTACTTATCAACTATACACTGAAACAATTTATCAATCTAGACAAGGCAGCAGTAGAACAGAATGCCCCATTTGTGAGTGTGCTTTTGTGCTGCTATTTAATTTTTTCTTTAACACAAGGGTTCAAGCACCAACTCGTATAAAACAAACATTTGGTTTCAACACAAATGCTAGTTTTAAAACCTCACAGAGCCACGAACAGGTGAACGTAGGGGGAAAAAATTTTTAAGCAAATTGTCACATTAAATAAAGTGAGTGTAAAAATGTTGTGCAGCCTGCAACCAACACAGATTCATCACTGACGGCATGAAAAAATACTCTCTTCAGCACATTTTAGGCCACATGGAATAAAGTGTGTTAAAACAGAGAACTACGCTTGGAAATGCTTGAAAGCGTATTGGATCACTGGCTTCCATTATTACCGTGACTTGCAGAAGTGGCACAAGCAGCTGAAATAAGCTACTTCAATTCTTTCACAAACTCTCTCTCTCTCTCTCTCTCTCTCTCTCTCTCTCTAGCTTCAGAGATAATAACATTGTTGGAGACAGAAGGAGAAAACTAGGCTACAAAACTCTAAACGAAAGTGTAACAGCATTATCAAAGCACAATCCCACGAAAAAATCCAAGCAAAAGGAGAGAGTTGTGCGGAAAAAACTGTCACGCGTCACGTGTAATCATTTTCAAACAGAACACAAAATTGTTCTCATCTTTTTCCCGAAGCACTGAATGAACGTCACCTAAAACGCTGCAAAAATCACGAAGTGCAAAATATAGAGGCCAATTATGAATAATTACGTCTTTTCATTTCCAACGTGATGAAATAAGTTGATTGGTTTTCAGACAGGTCTAAAGGGTCTAGCTCAAAAGAGACAGCATGTCTGCAGCCAGTTAGCATGGCGCACGACAGCACCGGATCCCTCGCAGTGACGGAATCGGAGCTGTCGACCATAAATCACGTTACGGTCACATTGGGAGGAAATGACAATATGGCGGGGGAAACAAGCATTCGGTGTGACCCACATTAGAGAGATAAAATAAATAAAATCATGACTACCACTCTCAGCACAAGCATGTTGTTAGTGAACATACTGTCGGGCGTAAGACTGATTAAATTGGACGGTGGCTTCCAAGTCAAGCGAAAAGCTTTGTAAAAATCCACATTTAATTAGCCAAGAACTTTCCAAAATATCTTATGAACTTGCAATACAAAGGTATAATATGAAAAATTTAAATTTTTCTGGAGAAACATGGGATCTAGAAGAGACCCTGACCATCAAAATTCACTCCAGTTTGACATTCGCCACATTTTCATACACCTGACAAAAGAAACCACAGTTTTTTGTGCTGTCAGCTTGCCCATTATAGGGTATGACAAGGGCAACTGGTCCAGATTGGGCCGAATGGACCTCAGAGAATGAGTGTGGGTGTCTGGATAAAGTCACAGCCATCTGGGAATAATCTCAGGTATGTGACACACGTTTGTGTCACACAGTGAACCATTTTAATCACATAAGGATAATGGATTTGATTAACAGAAGCCATTAGAAAATGTATAACATGTAAATTTATTTGCATAATCTGGTGATTATCCTGCTTCTTGTGTTATTAAATATGGGCATGCGTTTCATAATAATGGCAGCAAGAGGTAAAATTCAAAAAAGTGCATTTGCATATAAGCGCAATTGCATTTCATTAAGGTATTAGTCTCAACAGTCAGATTTTAGCCTGATACATTTTTGACCAACAATTGCTCACTTAGACAGAAAAACAAAAGCGCTCATTATATCTAATCAGTACCTTGTGAACACAAATTTGTTTTCAGGATAAAAAAAAAAATTGCAAGGGTTGGGGTCTGTAAGAGGGTGCCAGATGGTGTAAAAAAGTTATTTAATATATATATATATATATATATATATATATATATATATATATATATATATATATATATATAAAATACACACACACACACACACACACATATATATATATATATTTGCATCATTTTAGAATACCATTGTTGAAGACCGCCCTTTGAAGCTAAATGCAAAATTTGCAGACTGGACTGATGAAACCTGAAATGATTAATCTACTATTAAAGCATGAATTTGATGTAAACAGTAAGCCTACATATTCACATATGCAGTTTATAGGGGACATACATACATAGCAGTTACAGCATGAAATAATATTTAAACCTATAACATTTTAAATAGCTAACTTTTAAACATAGCCTAAAACATTTTTATCTGACAATTCTGTCTTTTTTTCTTCCATTTGTGAGTTTATATCTCCTAGGTCGGACTTTATAACAAGGAATTCTGAGTCCGAATTGCAGGATATAAACTCACAATTCTGAGGCAAAAACAAATTGTGAGATATAAACTCGCCATTAACTTTTTTTATTCTTTTATTCCATGGCTTCCACTGACTGCTACTGCAAAACTGTCATTTTTTGCCACCAGGTTGGCTCGCCCCCAAAACAAACGTCATCGCTGTTTGTAAACGCAAAATAGGTCTACCTATAAAAATGTTTTTAAAAATCACGTCACATGATCCTTCAGAAATCACTCTAATATGTGAATTGGTGCTTAAGAGGCATTTAATATAAGCAAGAATAGAAAGTTCAAAATAACCAAATTGATATGAAACAAAAATCTTTATGAATGTCTTTTTAAAAAAACCTTTAAAAAAAATATCTTACGCTCTCCGTACTTTTGAAACGGTATATATGTACGCTTTAGTACATTCACAAACAATATGCCTTCATAATACCACACTTACTGTTTCTTACACAGCATAAATAAGCAAAGTCTTAAAATATTTCAAGAAGGAGGGGCTTTCACAAGAAGATCATTATATTTGGAGGTCATAAGTATCAAAAAGTTTGCTGTGAGCAGTTACCCAGGTATAAATGTAACACGTAATATTTTTAATGTACCGAATTCAATGACTATAGCGGCACTACAGCTCTTGAAAAAGGCCACACTACTGCTGCTATAAAGTAAACACATCAGACAAACCAGATTAAAATCTGTGAGTTCAGATCATCACTACAATTAATCAGCAGCACCGCAGCGTCGCTCAGCTCTCCGCGTTCTGTCTGTAAACACACTCCCTTACGTTCTCACTTGTGGCATGTAGTGCGATGACATAAACACACATGGTAGCAAGCCCGCACCATCAAACAGCGGGGGAAAGAGCCACAGGACGCAGAGCAAAAAAAACAGGTCAGGCACCCCTCTCACACTGGCAATCATAACAAGAGGCCCTCCACGGTCTCTCAGCTCCAGCCACGCAGCATCTGTCTGTCTCCGGCCGCCTCCTCGCAAATGTAGACGTTACAACTAAACTACAGTTCCAATTCACCTGCCTGTTTGATGCTCCGCTCTCACACATGACAACACATTGATTTTACTTCTGCCGCCGCGCCGACGTCCGCCTGAAGAAATCCATTAGGCCGACACTTCTCGTTTCCCGTGACTGACAGGGTGACAGGCCAATGCTTTCCACCCGTGTACATTTGATGGACAGCTCGACACTTAAACAAGCCCTCAAGTTGCTATAATAGTTTAAAACACTTTCAATTACCTGAGTCAAACAAATTCAGCCGGCCATGCGCTTGGCTGCATCTCTGCAGGCTCACCGGTCCCGGAGCCATTCAGAACCTGAGTGAACAGATATAAAGTGTTGCACGGGGCCGTACCCTCCAGCTGCAGCTATATTTACGGCATAAGAATACATATCGTATACCGCGTAATGTTGTTTTACAATTTTTATCAACTTCACAGCGCGCATTCGTGCTGAACTGATTATTGTGAGGAGCGTGTTTATTCTGGATTGTTGTTGGATACTTTAAAACAATCAAACCATCATATTTAAATGCAAAAAAGGCTGCTTCTGCAGTCTAGGCCAGAGCGAAAGAGAGAGAGAATTGCTTACATTACAGCAAAGCAGTGCGAAAATTAAGGTCAGAGACATAAACAGCTCATAATAGTAATGCCACCAAATAATGATGTGCTGCATAATTTAGCCAACAACAAACGATTCCTCTCAAGGAGGCACTTCATATTTTTCTGTTTTCTGTCATTTTATTCCTAAACAAAACTGTGAATGTCCTTAATGACCAAGGTCATCTCCCTGTAGGAATACCGCAGACAGGTTCTTAAGCTGGGTTGCTGGGCTTTCCTGCGTATTTTTATCCTGGCAGAATCTGGTGAAAACGCAGCCTTGTCATAATCATTTAGCCAACAGCTAGCATACTAATAAAACCCTGCGAGGAAATGAATTAAAATAAGTACTTGATTAAGGGGACGTGCGTAGCTGAGGCTTTTTATATTTGGATGTGCAAATATTCATGGACGTGATGGCCGTCCTCTACTTCTTTGACGAAAAGGGTCACCGCCGACTGCGTATATGTATCTTTCAGAAATAGATTTAAATAGAAAAAAAGTAAAGGAAAAGAACAAACTGCGGAATGGAATGCGAATCATTTCTTCAAAAACTTTTTGAGGAACTGCACTCGCAGTCTAATACAAACTGAAACGATAAAAAAAAAAAAAAAATGTTTTTCTTCAACAAAACCATTAGTTCATGCCGTCTACACAATTATTCGGAAAATGTATTTGCGCTGGACGTAAACAAACCGAATTACGCATTTTCCAAAAAACTAAACTGAAAATGTTCCCTGTGCAACTTGCAAACTCTCTCTCTCTCTCTCTCTCTCTCTGTCTCTGAACATCTACATCCCTTCATTTAAAAAAAGAAGGAAAAAAAAGAAAGAGCGATAGCTTGAGGGAAATGAAGCAGTGAATGTTATAGTGTGCTATGGGCCCTGATGGCCTCAGTAAATGACATGGGCTGCTCAGTGGTGTGTGTTCTCCTCTCCCATCCCTGATGTAATGACCCGTCCACACTAATGCCTCCACAGGGCACTATGAGTACCTCCATCCCCCACCTGCACCTCTATAACTACCCCCACCTACTGTGTGCAGGAGCGGCTCCCACCGTCTCTACTGCTGGATGATTTCATTACGAGCAACTTTGAAATTCAGTGCTGACTGTTTCTCCATAAATTCAAATTATCCCCATTGAAATTATTTGGGGAAAGTTACACTTCTGAATGCAAATATTCTGCTTTATGTTCTCCTCGTCCTCAGATAAGTGGCATACGGATTTATATACTATTTCCTTGAAAAAAAAAGAATGGACATGTTAGATTGGTGACAAAAAGTGTAGGGCTGCTATATTCGATTTCTTTATGGTCTGTTAATGTAATATATGTGAATGTTGATGTACGATAAGAACAACAAGATAATCATTTTTAAATATGCAGCCGCCTCGTTTTCTGGCCTCTTATTAATATTTATATACTTTTATTTATACTTCGTAGCCTAACTGTTTACAACCTGAGCACACAAAATAGGTTTGGGGATCAAAAACCAAATCAGAATCAGATGCCAGTGTAACATTGGCACATATTTTTCCCCACTTTTAAGAGTTCGCCCACCAATAGCTGTCAGCCTGGTCGCCCAGAAATATTAGACGCCAATTATCAAAACAGTGATGTCACACTCTCTTTCATCCTTGACGTTTTCAAGCTGAGGAAAAAGGAATAAATGAGAGCAGGGGATGTGAAAGAGGGCCAAGGGCTGTAAAAACCAGGGGAAAACATCTTCCAGGGTCCATTTTTCTCACACTCTTTCCCCTCAGCCTGCGTGGTACCGCAGCGTAACACTGCACAGATATACAATTATCATTACATTTCATTATATCATTGTGAACATTTTGAAATTTGGGAAGGAAGAGCAATGGCAGGTATAGAGAAATATACCAGACACACACATAAGCTCCTTCTTCCCTCATACACTCAAACACACACATTTTGGCTAAACCGCAGACCATTGTTTTTATATAAAGCCAATAATAAATGTAAGAAAAATTACAATTACCACAATTACCCTTTTCCTTTACTCTTCCTTTACCCATACATGAAATGAGCAGTTTTTACATGATTTGAGAGATCTACAATCCTTTTCACACTGACACAAGGATCAATTGGGGTCCTCTGGATGATGCATTATCATGTTTTCTATATGTTTATATATATATATAAATATAAACATGCTTACAGTTGTGCCACCCTGTCAATAGAGAATATACAAAAAGTTTTTAAACAGCTTTAAAACTAATGATTTGTTTATATGAATGGTTTCAAACCTAAAATGATGCCGCAGTATTTCGTTTTTTTTTATTATTATTATTATTATTATTATTAAGAAACCATTTTAAATCGTTTACTTAGTCTGTTCATTTGTTCGGACAGTTGCACCACCTGACATTTGGGGTTTTTAAGTTAAAACATAAAACAATATGTATTATTTAAATGTACAAAAAATGAATTCAAAGTTTTATAGAATGGTATGTCATAAATTTATTAAATTACTTTAAAAGGAAATTATGCGCTTCATATGAAAACATGCACGGCATTTCATCGACCCATGTATGGATAATATTACTGAAGAACAAATTTTTCCTGTTCAGTGAGTCGGTCTATAACTGTCTGGTGGAGTCAGAAAAGTATTGTTAAGACTGATTCAACTTGTCTTTTTGAGTGATTCATTAAAAGAAGCATCATTTTTTTGGGAATCTGACCTTGAAATCGGATGTTTTTGATTTGCAAAAAAAGAATCAGCACATAAAGAAAGTTATTCATGAATCAGAATAGACTGGATATGTTAAACAGTATGTTGTTTTTTTGCATACAGTCCGTGAAAACAATTCAACGGAAAGACGTTTCTTGCTAAGATGATTTTATTCAGCAGTGGTGCGGTAAACACTGCTATAAACCCCATTCCTACAAAACTTAATAAAAAGAACATTTTCACACTTTTTATATTAGATAGATAGATAGATAGATAAAGGTAAAAAAAAAAAAAAAAAAAAAAGTACAAACACATAACATAGGAGCTGAAGTTGGTGATATTTTGTTGAGCCTGACAAATTTTTTTATTTTTAAATAATAAAGTTTGCGAGGAAAAAAATTGTCGAAATAAGATTACTGCACAAGCATTTTATGATAATTACAGCTCCAGTGATAAACAGAGAAGTACTTTAACAGGATTCATTGGTCTCTGTGAAACACCAATTGTCATCTGTATGCACAGTGATAGTGTCATTCCCTTCTCGGCCTGGTCAATATTGCGGGCGCCACACACACACACACTCAGGGCAAGGTAGAGTAATGCGACTCGCTCACTCCAGGACCGTGTGGGTCACATCCTACAACAACATTGATTTTTCTGATGAGGATCTCGTCTCTGTTTAACCCGACCGTGTCAACTCGCCCCTGAACATATCCACACCGCCACTGCCATTGATTCCTACTCTCTGACTCTTCAACATTTAGGAGTTACATTTTGTTTGGGTGGGCCTTTTACATTTGGACGTCTCTCATGTGCTGGCTTCAAGCGCGTCACCGCTGGCCAAATCACTTGTCCGGGACTGTCGGATGAATTTCCAAATTCATCTCTCGAGAGATTTCAATACATTTCCCTGCTTGTTAAATCACACATATTATTTATGCTTTGAGCCAAGTGTGCGTTTGGAAAATGAAAATCAAATTAACTAATGTAAATTCTCATATCACACATCAATCAATGAGCATTCACTCATGAGAGGATTTATTATTCAGCTAAATTAAATACGTTTTATGTGGTGTGATGACATTGAAAAATGTAAAATGTATAAAAGTGAAAAATTGCATTAAGAAAACTATCCCTGCAGAATCAGAGCCGGCCGTCCCCTCGAGTCCAGATTTGTGACAGGATCCAGATAAAAACTGCACCCTCTGCTGTTGTGTACATTGCAACTTCACTCTATTCTCCAACATTAAATATGAAGATTAAAGATGCAATAACAAACACGGTTTTAGATCATCTCTATATCACAGGTTGTTTTTTATTAGTATTATTATTATTTTGATTTTTTTCTTCATTTCTCAAATTCAATAATGGATTGTTTTATGAAACATTGTGAGGTCGCTCGCTTCAATGTGACCTTGCTTTATAATACCGTTGACAACACAGGACACCAGATGAAAAAAAAAAAAAAGGAACAATTATAAATTCCTTCCCCTAAATCTGTCTCTGGATTAAGAGATGAATGAGGAGGAATAATTATGCTTTAATTATTCACGTTTCTCCAAGGCATTTTTCAGACATCCTAAAGCACAAGCTCTTCCGTACAAAAGCATATCGATGCTGATAACATTATTCTTAAAATCTTAAAAACCCCCATCAGACTGACCAAGTTTGACTTGAAATAAAATAAATAAATAAAAGCAAGAAAATGCATTGGTTTTGTCCTCACAATCCTTCAGTTCTCGCTCACTATACCTCGACCATTTTTTACAGCCCCAGACATTCCCCTTAAATACTACCATATGCAAATCGTGTGCATGCAATTTGCATATTTAAGTATTTAACTCCGCATATTTATTGGATTTGGAAGCCTGGCTGATCATTGATTTATCCGCCCCTGGCAATCATATTTCCATATTTGTACGATTTTAATGACGGTGATAATTCAAGGATGCACAGAGTATATGTTTTGAACGATATGTTTAATTATGTCCTCAAAGCATCATCACTTTGGCTCGCTGATGAAGAAGAAGGGAGAACTGAAGCAAAGAGGCAGAAGTTATCAGAAATATGAATCCCTGAAAAACAGCCGTTCCCGTCGCCCGCCTCAACTCCATTGAGAGGAAAGACAGCAGATAGAAAAGGCGAGATTGCTGTAATTGCTTTGCGGCCACAAGCTCCTAACCACGAAAAATTAAGGTCAAAAACGGAAATAATTTATAGAAATAAAGCTTCTAGATGAAAGCACGAAGGGAGAGATGGCGAGGGAAGCGGAGAAAGAGAGCCTGCTAACCTTTGTACATAAACATGTGATTAAGTGTGACACTCCTTCACGACAAATTCAATCACGGTTTGAGAGAGAGGCAGAACCTGGCCCTCTCCTCTCCGACGGGAAACTTTCTCTGCCACATCCCTTTATACAGGGTGTCACTATTTATAGGTTCCCCAACGGGAGGAGACGTTCAAAAACACACGGACACACACACACACACACACACACTCTCACGATGGCACTGACTAGTATTCGGCCAGTTGGCTGCATCAAGCAGCGGAGAAATGTGCCACACTGAATAGACTCACATGGTCATTTTGTCATTAACCGTACAAGAAGCTAATTCATTTTTATTATTCCATCACGCACAAAAGAATGAAGCATGTCGTATTTACTCTTCATAAAAGTTTTCAATCACTTTGTCAAAATAGCTTTCACATTTCGCATTTCCCCGGTTGTAATATTAGAACAATATTTGGCAATTTAATGTATCTGAAACATGTAATAAAATGCAATTAGATGTATGCTAATTTCTGAAACGTATGCATAATTAATGTTATCTACATAAAATGTCATTCATTGGCTAGGTGTTCGCTCATTACACTAATTCATTTTAATAGATCCGCACAGTGGGTGGGGCAAGAATCAGTCATAGTCCTTATAATGTCACTGTAGCCAATTCACACCACAGATTTTCCATTTCATTAAAACTCACACCCCAATCAAAACAGAATATTTTTGAATATTTTGTCTAATAAAAGGCAATAATCAGACTGAACAAAACTGACTAGATATATTAAAAAAATAATGATGCATTCTTTAAATACATATTTTACTAAATATTCGCATTAATATACTAATACTAATATAGACTATTAATATAAATCTATATTTTAAAATGTAAAAACAGAATATATATAACTAATTTGATTATAATAGTTCAGGAATTCTTTTTTCTGTTTTTTTTTTTTGTTTTTTTGTTTTTTTAAATAATAATCACATTTTAAGTCTGTTTCCCAGGACTTTTTTTTCCTGCCCCTGCCATCTGTAGAGTTATCAGACCTGATGTTTACTTGCTTCTATTCTTCCCCAACACATAATGATTTGAATAGGCCCTTGTGTGTTTCTTATCAGATCTGGCTGTGTGTGTGTGTGTGTGTTGTGGGATGCTATCAAATGCCTTCTCGGGGGTAAAATAATAGCACATCTTTGCATATGAAAAACAGATATAGTATAAAAAAAATCTAGATATTAAGATTTGGTGAGAAAAATTATTTAACAAGCTCAAAAAATTATAATCGAAACGTAAAAAAAAAAAATATTAAGTGATTTGATTTACAAGATTAAAATGTAATTAAAATAAAGCTATTTGAATTCTTTCCTTCCTTTTTATAATGTTTCGGTCCATAATCTCTGTAAGGGACTATTTTAGAACCTGTAATGAACAACGGTGTGTGTGTCTGAGTTCTTTGACCTGTCTCCACACCCTTTCACAGAGCTTTCCACAAATACACAAATACGAACACAAGTGCACTGCAGTAAAACAGATGTTACAACGCCAGATAGCAACCAAATGTCAGTCTATTTCAAGATCACCTGAACAGTAAAAGAAAAAGAACACCTGGCTAAAAGTGGCCAAGATTCAAACTTCACACATCACACACAGACACACCTCACAGATCTTACACCCTCATTATCATCAGTGCTTGTTAATTGCAGCGGTGCTGCTCTCGCAGTGTAAGTCTTCTTTTAATTAAGGTGCTCTATAAGGGGAGTTCCTATTACATGTGCTTTGTCCTTGCCGTAATTGCCCTCCCGACACCCCATTCTCCACTGCCTTTCTTTTTTTTTTCCCTCCTCCTCCTCTCGCTTTAACGTACAAGCTCCCTGGACATAGCGCCACGGGGCTCCCCCGGGGACATCACCATCGTCTAGGCTCCGCGTGGCCCAAAGGATCCAACGCGCCGAAAACACCCCTGTGTGACTCCATAGTGTGTGTAAATGATTTCTCCCGAGCTCTGCACCATAAACACTTCAGTTAATATTCTCAATGAAGAAAAAACAAAAAACAAAAAAAAAGCTGGTCAAACATCCTTTTTTAATTTTTGCTGAACCGTCCGGGTGAAATTCTTGCTCTGACATTCAAATCAAATTAGTGTACTTTGACGATGACGCCACACACTGTTAAATCCACTGAAAGATCCAGCTCTTCCTTTTCCTTGGAAAAGAAAGCTAACGCCATCTACTGCCCAAAAGCGTCCAAACAACCCCACAGAACCAACATCTCTATCCAAGCCAGCCTTAATTGGGAAATAATTGCAAATTTTAAAGGGGACAATTTCATCTCCTTGCCTTATCATTTATTTCAGTTTCTTGTTCTGCCCTGACACACAGAAAGAAAGGGGGAAAACTTCAATTAGCCGCATTCTTGAAAGATGTTCTTCGCCTTAATGTTTCGAGCAAAGAACTTAAATTCATGTAAATAACGAGTCTCAATTAAAAAAAGGGAAGACAAGCCTTGGCCAATTATCCCGGCCCGCCGAGTCTCTTGGGTTGAGAGAGCAGTGGAACTCTGCTGGCTGAGTGCTACACATTAGCTCATTGGCTTTTGAACACACAATAAGCAGAAAGCCCTCAAGTCATTAGTAGGAGGCTCTCCATTTCCCTCTAAAGCCTTCTTCGCTGTTACTCTAAATGTGGCGGGCAGCATTTGAAACCGAACACACAGAGGACTGTGGCAATTAAATGTTTCTTTAAAAAAAAAAAAAAAAAAAAAAAAAAAAAGATGAATAAAAGACTTCTTAGCACTTCTTTTCTGTACTGGGTGGCCTAATGAAGAATAGACAATATGTAAGCTAGTAAAATCAGACATTGTATTAACAAGTTGATTGTTAATTGAAAATATGCATTAAATGAATACAATAAATGTAAACATTACATTAAATAATCGTGCATTTAACCGTTGAAATAATATTGAATTTAATTAATATACTCTTTGACAAAGGTTCAGTGGGGTTCTATATAGAAGGTTCTTGACTCAATTTTAAAAGACTCTTTATGCAAAATCTTAACTTATTGAATGATTGCATAATGCTCTCATGTTTAACAGGTTACTTCAATTTTTTAGTGAAAAAGCATGTTTACGATTCATATCATTTAATCAAAATAAAAAAATGAATTAAAACAAAGATCCATTCAAACTAAATCCATAAAATGATCCCAATTATATGAAGCCCTAAAAATGTGAAAGCACTTTTTCTTCTAATATGTGGAATATGTCCTGGAACAAAACCAGCACTTAAAAGCGTATATATGTGAAACAAGGGGATATGCGTGTGTGTTTAACAAACTCAACAGCAGACAATACAATTGATAAGTCCATAAAAATAAATGCAGAGAGCTGAAAGTAGCATGCGTCTGCATTTTACGTCTATATTTATAAATGCAGTCTACTTATTCTCTGGTGGTGGTGTCTGCTATTTTTGTAAATGCAATGAGAGTTCGTCACGTATAAGAAGTCAATTATATGTGTATAAATGGTTAAAATAATGAGGGTATGTCAGTTCTTATTGTTTGCAATCAAATCAAAAGTCTTGCACGCTGTTACCAGATGAAGCATTCTAAAATCTGCATGTTTCGGAGTTCACATTCACAGAAATACCCACTCTTTCCATTTTTCTTTTTCCATTCTCCTCTGCCGTACCCATTTCCTCTGCGTTTTATCTTTTACGCTGTTTATCTTGTGAATTCCCTCACATATTTCCTCCTCACCTCCTTGCATCTTTCTATCTCTATTCCCCGGTAGCCTCTGAAGTGAATGCACAAATTACATCCCTCCACCTTTTTACTCTGCACTAAATCTTTCCTTTTTTCCACTTTGCTGAGCTTGAATATTTCATTCCCCCCATCAAATATGCATCCCATTAATTAAGTGAAATTACTCCCGACTGCCAAATATTCGCTGCCGATGACTGTCAACACAAGATGCACGGCTTTGAACTTCTAATGACACGGCCTCACTTTCAGCTGAGTTACAGCCTTCAGAAAAGCATCCGCGGGCACGCGATCAACGCCCTTCCTTGATGCCAAAGCCTGGAATTAAGTACCGGTTTCTTTTTCCTCCGGCTTTTCAACAAGCCTCACAATGGATGACACGCGCGCACACTTGACAAGCAAGAACTTCCATTTTAATTATATACCTTTTCCTCATCTTTTAATTGCTGTTGTTAATCAGTCATTAACTTCTCCCGCCCCCCTCCCGAGCCAGAATCCTAAATCTCCCGCGCAACGTCTCAATAAATTCCCGCGCGCCCCTCCCCCGCGCCGGCTCTAACGTGTAATTTCATTTATTTTTAAAACTGTCATTTTTCCAAACAGAGGTATTTGTTATTTGTTCCGAAGGGCTTGACAGTAAGGGGATTTTAATCATAACTTGCATTAAATTATCAGTCTGCGGATCTGTCAAGAGGATAAATTCAAGACGACGTTAAAGACGCCGCTATTGAGTAATTGTGTTCTGGGCAACACTAATATTACCACTGACTGATTCCAAACAATGGTGATTGAGCTATAGGGCTATTTGCCTTTCACCCTCCCTCGATAATTCCAACCTGTCCGAAAAGCCAAAGGACTCGATATGAGTACAGATACAGGGGTGACAATGGGCCTATTTGTCTCTCCTCCCTCTGAAAAGAAACAGATGTTTCTGGAGGAACTGACTTCTGGAGTAACATGAGCCAAAGCGGTACTTTAAACAGGGTGGGAGTGGCGCGCTGATATGATATGACAGACAGGGCCGAGATGGCCTGACAGCAACAGGAAGGGCTCCGAAAAAGATCTTGGTACGCCACACTGGGGCGATCGAGAGACCCTGCAACACAAAGCAACAAATGAACTTTTAATGACTGAGGCAACTTGACATATGAAGCACAAAAAATCATAATAGAAACACAACGGAAACCCCGTGGCATATTTACACAGACCTGTAAAATTGATATCCTTTTTAACATCACGGCGCTTCTTAATATCGCTATTCAACCCATACGCATCACAGTATAGTGCTAACCAATAATTACAATCTATGAGCTGGCGGCATGGCCATGACAACAGTACTTAAGTCTTGTTAATACAGGGTGTCTGTTCTGGCCCTTGTGGCAGATTGTGTGAAGTAACTTCCTCCTGTGTTGTGAAAGAATATGAATAATACGCTACTAATAATTAGACGCGTCAGAAAACCTAAACTAAAACTGATTATTAGTTTAGGCATCATATCTGGATTATCTGTGCTCAGGCTGCGAAAATAAAAGGCACCCCAAACTTCGCTTTAAACGAAAACATTTACGCTACGCAATTTCGATGTTTTGTCACCGGCTGCTTCGCCACTGAAGAATCGGGCTGTCGGGTCCGGGGTGTGAGCGGGGAGGGCCGAGAAAGCCCTGAGAAACAGATACGTGGCGTCTAGACAAATTATAACCTCATCTGTTTGGCCTAATGAATTATGCAAAGAGGGGACCTGGCTTGGGCTTGGCTAAAAGTAAATATTTAATATTCATCCTCGCAGTCTGAAATTACAAAACACTTTGCATGGCTAAATGTTTCTCCACCCCGGCGAAATTGCCCATTTTGGCCAATTTGGTTCCCGCGTCCAAAGACGCTGATTTGGATGTATCGAGCTTTTAAAGCCGACCCGCTTGGTGAGACTCTTTTTGTTGTACAGTAACCACAAATAAATGGCTTTCACAATTAGAGGTTTAAATAATGCAATGGCTCATGTTCAGTCCTAAGCAGGATTCCAATGAGCTTTCTAATGCATGTAATGATTAAGTGTAATTCAAATACCAACTGTGTTGTTCAAAATCTGACAGGCAATAATTTGCTCTATTATATTGTGCCATTTAATTGCCTGCTACCGACAACCTCTGACGTGCCATGAAGCAATGATTTACAATTACTCCAGCAGTAAAGATCAGGGGATGACAATATAATCATCTACACAGAGATCCCTTCTCATCTGCCACAACTAGTGAGGCAAGTAAAAATAGTTTGGAGCTTGTAGTTTTAACTCCACTCTATTTGAGGATTAGAAGATATTACAGCTGCGGAGGATATTTAACAATAGCAGTTGTGTTAAGAGCGGGCTGCGGCGGGATGAGGCGAGTCAAGATGTCGGTTTGCTGTCAGGGACAGGCCTCATGCGCTAACGGAGGGACATTATTGTTGGGGGTAAAGCGTTACTGATGATGTCGGAGTTTAATCTAAATGAGGAAACGCCAAGTGGAAGATCAAGCAACAGACTCGGTTTCTCCATCCATCCTCTTATGAACTCCGGAAGACTTTATTACCATATAAATGATAAAGGATAACGTCAGAAAAAAGTTCAGGAAAAAAAAAAAATACACAATAATTGTGCTTCCCTATGTTGCCGTCTGATGTAAATAAAGTTTCTAAAAGACAAAATAAGCAAATCGACGGCCTCCAACAAAGTTAAGTATCCTGCCCTAATTTGAGTGTGGAATTATGGAAAACAAGTTTACTCCATATTAAACCAATGTTTCACAGCATTTAAGGAGCTGATACATAATTTAGCGCTTACAAAAACGAGCACAGCATGTCGGGGAAGGGGGGGGGGGGTCCTTAGAGGGAAGGCAAGGCTGCTGAGTGCACTGCCTGTTTAAAAATGATGGAGGAGAACAGGGGATTCTCATTAAGTGGCTTCACTCCACCCCGAGCAGCAGACACTAGAGAGAATGCAGACAAAATCACAGGCTCGTGTTTCCCCATTAAATATGAAGGATTGTGCAATATGTGCAGGCAGGCAGTTTGCCGGGGTCAGCCGTCGCACTCTTTCTGCTGTTTCTGCAGGTCATGTCATGATGACCGACTTTACCCCGCGTTCAATCAGTTCCTTGTGTTTTAGGAGATGGGGCAGGAAAATAATAACACGAGGAGGCAGGGGGACTTTTAATGAGGACAAATTAGACTTGGGCAGCAGAGAGCTGCGAGGGACGAGAAGTTTCATTACATGACCTACATGGAGATAGCGTTTTTCAAACGTGGCGAACTCATTGACAGGACGATCGGCCTCGGTTTCAAGTTCACTTCCTGTTGAAACAGAGAAACTACCAAGGAAAAGTGTTTCAGCCACTTGACAACATCATTCAGAGTGCACAAAAAAGTATCTGGACACTTAAAATCTGTTCATTTCATTGTATTCAATAATAATAATAATAATAATAATAATAAAAAAAATGCAATATCAAACCAATAATGCCCAACCTTTTTTGCCGATGATTTTTAAACAAAAAGTTTTCAACAAGTGTCCATCACATTTACTATGGACAAACTACAGAAAAATTACGAAAAGTTATATTTTGAGAAATCTTCACGTTCCAAAACAACACAGGACCCCACTGACTTTCATTGCGTGGGCAAAAAGACACTGAGACATTTTTTCCAAATACAATCTCTTTGTGTTTTACGGTCATGCTTCTGATCACAGCTAAGTTTAAACAACCCCATAACAACAGGCCCGAAATCAGTTGCCCACCTCATAGCCGCAGTGAAGCGAAAGCTGAAACCGATCCCAAAGCGGGTCGTCAAAGTGCAGCTCCGGCACTACTTGACATGGCTTTTACTTTGATCTCCCCTGTCTCCGATTCATTGGCTGCCGACTTCACTGACTCCAATCTGACCCAGATAAAGACTCTGACCTTTCCGACCAACTCCATTACATGCAGCTGTACTGGGTACAAGCTCTTAAACGACTGCGGTTTAAATGTGGCCATTACTGGAGCCGGTGTCTGCAAAGATTTCATTGTCACAGCCCGGCAAAGGAAGATGGCCACACAAAATGACTCTTGACCTTCATTTACATTCGTTAATCAAATGTCACACCGAGTCTGCGTTTTATCGGCGAATCCGTGTCTATCTCTTGAGATGATTTGTGTTTTCAAACAGGTAAATAGAAGGGTCTGCTCTCGCCATGTGTGCGGGAAGAACGGCGAAAGGATAATTGCGGAGAAAATTCGGTGGTGTTTGCTGCTTTGGGCTGATTCTGAGAACAAGATGCAGGTGAGATGAGATTTATTCAGATCATTAGGAGAAAAGGAAGATTGAATCTAATTATAGTCCACGCAGCCGAAATGAGAATCTGAAAAACAAGTCTCGAATAAAGTGACCATTGCCATTTTGTCATATATAAATAACACAGAAGCTCACCAACGGATTCGTTCCAATAGAATAAGCATGTCGTGAACAGCACAGCTAATGACCTGAGTGCTACATTTTGCATTCTAATTCATTCAGCACCTAATTGTGAGTGGACACCACAGATAGCCGCCCTCTCTCTCCTCATCTCTCCCCAGACTGCAGAGAAGCCCTGCTCAGAAAGGTCAAAATGGCCGACATTAATCAGATCGCCATATCCACAACCCCTCCCCGCCATCGTTACTGTGCTAATCACTCTGGGTTTGGTTGCAGAGAGGTTTACTCCTAATTATTGTCATTAATAAATCAGACGAGTCAGGCTGTCGGGATGAAAGAGAGGCCGTCCCCGCTTGCCATCCATCAGAGAGGCAGAGTGCAGGAGAGTCCAGTCATTAAGAAGCCTTTGAGACACACGGCCACATTGGGGACTCGGCAGCTCAGACAATAATACGCCTAACTTTTTCATCAACCTGTGGCTTCCGCAACCAACCAGGAGACGACGATCCGGAAAATCATCAGTCACGCACAAAGGAGCGAGTTAAAATAAAAGAACGAATGTTGCAGAAAGCAGGGCGCTTTTGCCAAAGCAACTGTCTATGTGGATCACACAGAAGAAACATCCAAACGTCTGAAAATCGGGCATTTTTTCCATTCAAACTAGGAACGTTTGAGGATTAATAAGTACATGGAAGCACAAATCATGCTGGATAGCATGGGAAATTTCAAATCAAAATTTTTAAATAACCAAAGTATCATCACTATAGTAGTCTCAAGCATTTAGATCCCATTGAACTGATACCATGATTGCTATAACTAAGCTATTTCCTTTACACTGGTTTTATCATTGTCGAGAACAACAAAATGTCGTCGAAAATGTTAAAATAATGTTATTTTATCATTTGCGCAGTTCACTGTGCATACTAATTCATTTGAAACTATTTCAATTTTGAATCATTTTACCGTACACGCACATAACCAGACAAAAGTTTGCAGGGTTTTTTTTAAAGAAACACTTTCTTTCAGCAACGATGCATTAAATTGATCAAAAACGACAGTAAAACTTTGTTTTCATCAAATAGTCCTGCAAAAATGTACCGGTTCCCTTAAGAATGTTAACCAGCACAGCTGTTTTCAAATCAGCATATTAGAATGATTTCGGAAGGATCATGCGACACTGAACACTGGAATAACCGACCGTTTCGTTCTTTTAAATTGGGATCAGAATCATCTTTGCGAACTATAACGCTCATCTCATTCTAGTGCCTTAAACTCTGAATCAGTGCGCTTGTTTCAAAACACACACGCGCTCACTCAGTGTTGAGGACACCAGCTAAAGCTTGCTGTATATCTGTGTATGTGTGTGTGTGCTTTCCATGCCGCGGGGAGAGAGAGATGGAGAGAGACGTGGCATCGCGCTGCCATCACATCTCATCAAATTAAGGAAGTCCATTCCACTTAAACGAGTTCTGTGAATCTAAAATCGACCATTAATGCAGTGTCATGTTAAATTAATACTGTCATCTAAATTACTGGTATGAATCTTTCACATTTGAAATGAGACCAAGAATGACTTATTCATTCTCTGCTATCTCCTCTGATGTCATCCCCATTAAACATAACCAGGCGAGCTGTCTTGGCCTAATTGTATTAGAGTGTTAAGGGAGTGTTAGGCTGTTCAGAAATCATCATTTAGTATGCTGATCAACGGCTTTAGAGAACTGAATAATATCTGAAATGAGTCGCGCTACGAGGCATGCTGCAACTGACAACACATGAGAGAGAGACATCAAGGAAATGTGAATGCCGGATAGTATGTCCACAGCGAAAATAAGGAGTTCAAGAGTGAGGCGACTGACTTAAGCGCCCACCACGTGCCGTGCCAATCTGACATCGACAAGAAAGGAGGTGCGACCCGGACACGTGCCCTGACATCTCTCCGGCGGCAAAACAAGTCCTCATGAGCTGGAAATGTTTGACTTCACTGAAAGGAAAAGGGCAAACACTGCTGAAAACTTTTAAAAATTCAGATTTTTTTTTTTTATTAATGTGTAAGAGAGACAAGCTAATGTAATCTGGTAACGAGCCAGACCTCATAAAACTAGTGGAGCTCAACTTCCTCCTTCAGTTTTATGGAGGCTGGCTGCAGGTGAGACTGATCCTGATTTACTGTCTATTCTGTACAGCACATCTCATGTTAGATAGACAAAAACACGGAGCATGTGTCTATAGGTATTAAGTTTAAAATGAGAAACGTAATAAAATAGGGAAATTTTTTTTTAAAACAGTTTAAAAACTCATGACAGGAAGTTTAAAGAAATTCTTAGATGGTAAATGACATGAAGTGTTTGGCCACCCTGATCCAAAAAGCTTAATTTATTATAATTAACATAATTATGGCATTCCAAACATGTCTATCAATCACAAAACCTTTAAAAGGTCTTTTAAAAACTTTTTTCGAAGCGAAATTCAGTTTGTCTTTGCCATAAATATATGTAAATACAGTAAATCTTTGATTTCACTTCACTTTAATTCGATTTCCTCACTGTCAAATTCGAACTGGAATTCTGAATCCTCGTTTTGATGTTGTTGTTGTTGTTGTTGTTGTTTCGTTTTTACCTCAATTCAATTCAATACCAAAATTCAGGAATCGAATTGTAATTTAAAAGCCATTCACAATTCACTTCTGAGTATACTACACTTACATTCATATAAAATATATCATTAAAAAGTCATATCTTGAGGAGCAAATGTCTTACCTCAGAAGTGTTCTGGCGCACCTGGAGCATTTACCGGTGAGGCAGGCCTGCGTCCGCAGAAACCATCGCTCAAAAGTTCGAAAGAACCTTAAAGCCAAAGATTTGTCCTGTTTACCATACTTTAATCCACAATACTACAGTTATCGAAAGAAAAAAATAGGCTACTATTAACGGTCACAGGCTAAAATGCAAGTGTGATATATTCACCACAACTGTCATAAACAACATTCTGAAAGCTTCTTACCCGTTTTGATATCATTTCATTGCAGTTTTGAACTATTAAAAACGTTTTATTTTGGAAGAATCTCTTGCTATGGCGTTTAATTAAAAAAAAAAAAAAAAAAGAAAAAGAATATGGTTTAAGTGCTTCAAAAATTAAATGAACGCAAATGACGTGTCCTGGTTGTTAAATATTAAAAACCGCCAGTATTGAAATCTGAAAGCTTTTGTCGCCATCTAGTGGCGAGAATTAGAAAAAGCTTCTCCACACGTGAAGTATATGTATTTTATTGCACCAACCCACCTCCAAATATTCTGCTTTAACACCTTAAATAAAAGTTTCCATTGTCCCAGCCCCTGAGACGAGAGGGGTCCAATAGGGACCTCGACGATATATCCTGCCGAATAGGCCCAGGATATTTTGGATATATTTCTCTGCTTAAAGGTGGCAAAACATTGTATTTGTAGATATAGCTACAAAAGATCTGTAGTTCCACAAGGAAACAAAAAGGCTCTCAAGTATTACGTTGGTACAATCTTGCAAAGACTGTAGCTCAATAATCCATTCCAACCTTTTGTTTTGGTAAACATCAGACCAGCAACTCCATATCATGGCCAATTTTAGACCGCAGACAGGACAACCTGTGTTTCTGTAAGGTCTGACATTCTTGAACTGGTTAGAACTGATGAAATGTGGCTCTGCTCCTTACAGCAAGGCCTGGTAAACAGTTTTGTATTCAAATTCTCCTGCTCTGCATGTCTTCCTACTGACAGCCATTGCCACAGGCCAAGATATCTCACAAAGCCGATGTGCATTTCAACATGGTGTGTTCAAAAAAAAAATGTCAGATGGACTGAAACTGTTCTGAACACCAGCGAAAGAGAGGGAGAGACGTAAAAAAAAATCTTAAGGGCAGAGATAGGCTGTCTGGTCACATTTAGAGACTGGGTGTCATGGGAAAATAGCGCCACCAGACAAGTTTGTCCATTTGGATTCATCTACCTCGCCTGGCTGTGGTTGCACCGTTCCTGGGGCTATAAAGGAGGAGGTACGGGATAAATGTGACCTACTGCTCATAGAGGGCAGAACCACCAGTGTGCTGTCAGTCCACCTGTGAGCATCAGACATCAGAACGCACAAAAACACACACGTTCACCGCATCACACCCTATGCATGCTATTTTAAAAGCATCATTGTGAAAATGGAGGATGAGTAAAACATGTCAACAACAAAAAATAAGTGTTTGGATATCTTTCTTAGATGTGTATGAGTGCGTTTCTGTATACTCAAACTCAAGTGAAGTGATATTTTCCATTACCAAGGAACCGTTTCATAAAAAAAAGCAATGTTTACAAAATTGGCCCAAATATATATGTTGGATGTTGTTTATTTATTTATAACCACAATTAATCGCATGCAAAATAAAAGTTTGTTTGCATAGTGTGAGTGTGTGTGTGTTTATTTAATCATAATAAAAACGAATATTATTTAAACAAACTTTTATTTTGGATGTGATTAACCACGATTAATCGCATCCAAATTAAACGTTTGTTTACATAATATGCGTTTTTATTATGTTTAAATAAATACACATACATGTATATATATATAATTAACAAAAAATATATTTAAAACTAAAATATAATATAACTATACTATATAATTATAATATAAAATGTAATATAACTAAAAACTAAAAATGTATAAATTATATATATTATATGTAAATATTTATTAAATATATACATGTTTGTGTGTGTAATATATATATTTATTTATTTATTTAGAATATATATATATATATATATATATATATATATATATATATATATATATATATAGGTGTGTACTGTGTATATTTATAATTTAATATATACATATATATATGTGTGTGTGTGTATATATGTTTGGGGAGTTCTTCTCATTATCAGTGTTGATTAGAAAGGCATGTCATTAAATAAAATTAATTATAAATATTTTATATAATACTCTGCACTGTTTCTAGGTCACTAATCAAATATGGACATTTGTGACATTGACTGTATGTACATTTTTTTGGTACAAAAGGTCAGATTTTCTTGCTTCCACTGAAGCACAAGATGCTCTTTGGCATGTTCTCAAATCATTAAAGGCCAAATCAAAATGCACTAAAGTTGAAAGTAACATGTGTTCAGGGTGGATTTAAATGTACACTAATATATTTATATATTTATATTATATATATATATATATATATTATAGAATATATATATATATATATATATATATATATATATTATATATAATAATATATATATTTAATATAATATAATATAATATATATATATATATATATATATATTTATAAATTTTGTGACTGTGCAGATGAATATGGTTATCCTACTACTCATAAAATATTCACTACTAAGCCTAAGAGATTCAATCAGTTTAGACAGAAATGACCTCAAGCTGATTATCTGAAGATGTTACTGTAGCTTTACACAGTAATTCCTTGAAAATAAATTCAAACCATAATGAAATGACCCTTCACAATAGATGATGGTTAAAAATGTTAGAGAGCAACAATTTATCTGTTCAATTAAATACCTTTCTTACCTGTTTTTACCATCTCCACGTCGCTTTTACATGTACGTATGCAATTTCCCACGTTAGGACTAAAATATAAACACTTATAATAGGCTTACCATAGTGCATCAGGGTAAGACAAAAACACCTTTTGGAAGACCTATTGATGACGTATTGACTGTAAACACTCGAGCGATTGTATAAAATTAATCATAGACCAGTAGTTTGGTTACATTTTTTATATACAAATTATATACAATGTATTATTTCTTTCAGCATCTATATTTCGGAGAGTTTTCACATTCTCAAAACGGTCCACATTGAGTGAATAACAATAAAAAAAATTAAAACCTCACACAAATCAAAAGTAAATTTTATTTTGCATTTTATAAGTGTGCATGTGTCATATGTAAACAGATTACACCAGAAAACAGATTGTCAAATACCATATTAAAAGGAACTGTCCGCCCAAAAATAAAAAAGTCTGTTATTACACTTTAAAGTGAATTGTAGATTGCAGAAGCAATAGTATTACAGCTACTAGGGATATTTGAGACTGAAACCACAATGTATGCTTATATTTGGTCTCACCAGTTTCCTTTTCTTTTTTAACACTTGCTTGACGGCTTATTTTAGAGAACTGGACTAAAGAAAGAACTAAGTGGAAATACATCTGATATTCTGAAATTGACTATATACTGATAAATCTAGCAGCAAAATGCCAAAAAGAGCAATTGAGTTGTTTTTGCATGTCACGTGTGATCCTGCAAAAAAAAAATTACACCATTATCATACTATTGCCATTCCCTGACCAGTAAATGAACGCCACCATAGCGGAAGAAAACTTGTGTGACGCAGCATCATTTTAGAGACCGTACCCTCAGCCAAGTATTTCATTCACATCTTCAGACGATTAAAAATACACCAGCCTAGTCACATCGAATCAGAAGTTCCAGTTAGCTAAGCTGAGATACTTCATAGAAGTAAGCTCCCAACATCTTGGTGCCCTGAATATAATTGGATCTGTCAAGGCAAAAATAAAAGAGGAAAAATATTGGAAAAAAGGTTGTCATTAACATTTTCAAGCATCCGTCAGATAAGGAGTTTTGCACAAATAAACGTGGCATATGAGAGCAATCGGATGATTAGAGGTATCACTCGCAGCATCATATGCAGACAGACCTCAATAAGTTGTTTGTCATAGTTATGCGTAAACATTACCTGTTGAGCTTCTCGTTCTGTGAGTGAGCTCCATCGTCAGAGGAACCGACAGGCAGCAGCATGACATTCTGGCCGGTTGCTTCTTGGAAGGTTAGGGTCACTGGGATACTTCCTCCCTCACGAGTCAGGTCAGGCTCCACGCCAAACACTAACACCAGCAACAGACACAGCATTACATTAGATTACAAATAAATATGTTCGGAGGAAAAAAGCAACATTTGACAACAGGCTCAGACCTTTTTGGAAGTACCTTTTGATGCATTTAAAATATCTATGGTATTTTTTTTTTTAAATCAATACAAAAATTTGTTATGAATATGCATATACGAGACTGTGACGAGCAGGGCGGGCGAGAGCCGTGAGGGAACGGCGCGAGAGATAATGAGCGTCAGCTGCGCACTACACCGGTCTCGTGTCTCTCACGGAGGAGCTCCGGAAGCATAAAAGGGGAGCGACGAGAGAGGACCAGGCCTGGACTTTATGTTGTGTTTTATTTTGTTTGTGTGGGCAGCAGTCGCCGTGAGGAACTGCCGCCCTTTTACTTTCGTTTTATTGTTTGGTTATTTTATTATTAAACTATGTTGAATGTTCGCCGGTTCCCGCCTCCTCCTTCCCGTACTGTGTTACAGAGACAAAGTGTTTTAAGTGCTGTAGCTAGATATCATTGTCCACTCTTTAATGCTTTTTCACTATTTTAAAGCATTAATTAATTTTCAAAAATTACAAGTTTTCAAAAACTAAATATAGTATATAAAAGGCTCATTACAGCAACATAAATAATAACTATGAAATAAGTCAAATAAAATTAAAATGGAATATCATACCGTACATGTGAAGAGGATCAGCAATCTTGTATCTACCATATATTGTGTCTTACCAGTCTTCATGGCCTTTCTGCCAGCCATGTAGTGAGGGTGGTTAAAGTCAGACACCCAGGCCTTGGCTCCATGTCCCATGTACACTTTCAGTTTGTTGGGACTTTTCAATTCGGCAAACTTGTTCTGCAGGTGGGTAATAACCTGTAAGATCATTAGAACATGTCAGCATAAGCACATCTGTAGCACAACAAGTAAAGTATGCAGATAACTCTGTGAGTGGTAGAGCATTAAATAATATAAAATAGCTTCAAACCTGTTTCTCCACCACTTTAGGATCCATGTCAGGGACAAGGCGGATGGAGAACTTGCCAATGACCTTGCGGGGGATGACAGTTTTGGCCCCAGACTCGGAAAACGCTCCCTCTATGCCATGCAGTGACAGGGATGGGTATCTCCAACGATGCATCAGAATTTGCTCCTGCACATGCAAACCGATATATTATTCGGTTTATTATTACACATCACTGAACATAAAACAAGAACTTACAGAAAGGTCAGGCAGCCTAATTAAACGAGGCAATTTTTAAACCCTTGGCAACTAGCAGATACAGGTTTAAGGTTTTGTTCTGTTCATTTTATTTCAAATAAGAGCATTTTTTTAAAAAGGTTTTAGTTGATAATAATAACCCTGATTTAAATGAACCGAAACATAAATATTACATCAACAGACAGTGAAAACATAGAAAGAGCGGTGATTTACTTTGGTGTCATGCAGTAGTTTGCCTGTTCCAACATCTTTGGCATATTCTTCCATGTCAAACTCAATCTTTTCATAGAGTTTCTTCTCTTCATCTGTCAATTTAGCCACATGGTCGTACATCCCCGGTACTAAAATTTTCCCCTTGTTATCCACCAAGGTGCCTAAAAACACATACTTACATACTTAATAAACTTTCAGCATAGCAAAAATAATAAAGTAATGGTACATCAAGATCCAGAGGAAATCATTGCCAACTGCTCCAAGCTGACAGGTAACGTTAGCAGGTCAACAGAAGAAAGATGTCAATCCCTGTTATTCTGAATGTTATTTCCACCAAAGGAATATGTAGGTATCAGTCTCACCCATCAGAGCTATGAGGTCAGTCATGGCCTCATGAACGGATCCTCCAAACACGCCAGAGTGAAGATCTTTCTCACAGCATTCCATCTGAAAATGTAAAAGATGTTTCTCAGCCATGAGAATACTCTCAAATCTTTGCCTTTGCGGTCTTCTTTTATATATATATATATATATATATATATATATATAAGCTAACCCATTAATTCCTACCTCAATAAAGAAGTAGCAGATTCCTCTCAGGCCATAGGTAATGCAGGGCTTGGTCTTCCCCAGCCAGTAGTTGTCAGAAATGCACACATAGTCCACATCCTTAAAAAAAGTATCTTTGCGAGAGAACACCAGCTCATCTAATCCCTCCGATCCAGATTCCTCCATTCCCTCAAAGCAGAACTTTATATTGATGGGCAACTCCTGTGATAAAGTAAATGTAGGTTTTAGTGCAAAAATCCATCAAATGTAAGATTTCAAATATTTTACATGGTGCTTTTTTTGCAGTAAATATAAATCTATAGATATAACTTGTGAAAATATCCCTTTACAAACCAATTATTTCATTATACTAAAGCATGAACAGTAGGAATAGGTGTATCCAAACTATTTACACTATAGAAACATAACATCACAATTCACCTTACAGTTAATTAAATAAGATCTAATTAAATCAGCCTGACACAAGACTTTAAAATGATCAAAGGTGACAAAGCAACCTTTAAACTGTTCTGCGTCTGTAAACGAGGAACTTTAAAAGCAGTGACAGTTCACTCAGGTGATAATGATTGAGAAACTGAGGTAATGGATAAGCATTGAATTGATTTTTCACACAAAAGCAGTGTTCTGTTGTTTCTCACAGTTTCACTCATACTAGTTACACATGCAACTGCAATTTAATAAACTTTCTGTCTTGTTCAAAAAAGATACATTAACAAGATTAAGTAATGCAGGCAATGCTAAACTTCTAGCAACTGACATCTTTATCCACTGATACTGTATTACTGCTTGCAATATATGAGGACTTTGCACAGGTGTTAATAAGTAAGCAGACAGTATCATTTGTAAACCAAAAAAAAAATGTTTGCACCTGTCCAATCTTCTGATAGGCCTCGATGATGTTAAACCAGGCCAGTACAGGGCCTTTATCATCAGTAGATCCACGTCCGTACATTTTACCTACAATACAATTAAATGAAGCATGTGCCACAGTCAAATAAAATGTCGTAAAGTGTAATGATTATAATGCACTTCTATCTACAATCTCAATACATAAAGAGCTTTACAATATATATAAAATGCATAAAAAGCCTCCACAGATGCATGGCATTGTTATTAATTTATGAAAACTATAACTTCATGCCAATTGTAAAAGATTACTGAACAATAACTAGAAAAAAAACATGATGTTTTGACTTATCCTGTATGAGAGTAACTTAAAATTACAACCTAAATGTGAAATTTGAGAATTGGTGTCAGAAAAAAATGTAGACTAAAGAGAAAATATATGATCTAGCAATATAAAACCAACTAATTAACCATTTTTAATAATATTCTTAAATGTATTATATTATATATGTTTAAGATGAATAATTCACTTGTCCCAGTTTAAAAAAAAAAAAAACTACGGGAATCAGCTGACAAGTCACAAGGCTAAGCTCAAGCGTCAGATCTATCTCAGCAAAAAGAGACAATAGGATTTGTCTTGAAATCTCTTCGGGCTGGAGGGACACAAATGTAACATGCTGAGTCGGTGAGATTTCTTCCTTTTTTGTGTCAACAGCCACATGCAAGCAGCACAGAAAAGTTGTTTAAAAAATGCTAGTGGTGACTAATTTTAGCCAAATTGAATGTGAAATATTACCTGAAGGAAGCGCTGCTTGCAGAGTATTGCACAAAAAGCAAATCAATTGAAGAACCCTCATTTGGTCTAAACAGGTTTCTTCAATACACTCAGAGGCTTCATTAATAAATTGAATAAGCATCAGTATCCTCAACCTCAAGAGACAGCTACTGTACACAGTAAAAAAAAAAAAAAAGGATCACTTGTGCATGCACACTCATACCATCTTTCTCCACCAGAGTGAAGGGCGGTGAGTCCCAGCCATCCTCAATGTTGGCTGGCTGCACATCCAAGTGTCCGTAAATGCACACAGTCTTCTTGCCTGGGTCTGAGCCAAGTCTGCCCAGAACTATTGGTGGAAGAGGGATCTCTTCACCACTTGGCAACTAAATTAAAACCAGAAAAAGGCAAAAATTATGTAGAGTACCACTTAGTATTCTTCCTTATTTATTTTCAAAATATTTATTAAATGTTTTACTATACATTTTACGTTTAATTTTTAAGTGATTTTATATACAGTAGTGGCCATAAGTGAAGTCCGGAAGGTATGGGGGTTTGTATTTAATGACCCTACAAGTTTAATTAAACCATGAAAAGAAGAAGAACAA
Organism: Opsariichthys bidens; assembly: GCA_037194245.1. Lineage (NCBI taxonomy): Eukaryota > Metazoa > Chordata > Actinopteri > Cypriniformes > Xenocyprididae > Opsariichthys > Opsariichthys bidens. The sequence goes on along the minus strand of CM074306.1, from coordinate 3,017,275 downwards.
GCTTGGTTAAGGTATTTACCTGACAAAATTATTTGGCAACAAAAAAAAACTATACTAAAAATGCATATAAAAACAAAAAGCTCACAGGAAAAAGCACACAACGACAACAACATAATCAGTTAATAATGTAACAATTTGTTGGCTCTCTCTAGTTTGTGCATGTGTTCATAATGTCCTGGCCAAAAATTATGTTTGCACAATTTGGAATTTGTCATTGGATTATCAAAATGAATATGGTTTCGCAACATTTTGGGATGAACCACTCATTAACGCAAAAAAAGTTTCACTTTCACCACACCACAGCAAAATAACACAACTGTATAATCTTGTAGTGCATGTGACACACACAGTCAGATGGTCAACCACAAAAATGACAAAACGGGAAGCAGCTTGTAATGTGGGAGCTAAAGGCTATTATCAGTAAAAATTCTAAAGCCAGACATTATAATGGTGAAAAGATTTATATGAACCGTAAACTTAAGTAAACACACCTTCTGCAAGCCGATGTCAGCCATCTCCACAGTTCCCCCAAGTTTCTTGATGTCGTCGGCTGCCATCTCCATCATTTTTTTGATTTCTCCTCGTTTCTCTGGCCAGGCCGACACACTCTGTACAGCAACCCATTCTGCCAGGCGCTTCAAAAAAAAAAATTAGATTTCCATTAGAAAATGTACATCTCATTGTCCAAATAATAGTACAATCATAAATCATTTTTAATATCATATGGAAGTATAGGAATAAATTAAAAATAAATAAATTTATCTTAATGTAAACACATTTTCCAGTTTTGGCTGTATAATATAATTCAGTGTAATATAATATAAAATAAAAGAAGGTCTCAATACCTGAACATATTGGTCCTGGTGCTCATCGACGTATTTGAAGAGAGTTGGAAGGTAAGACATTGCTGCACAGTGATCCAATCATTCAGTGACAGAAGAACTGACCTAAAGGAAAGTATGATTGGAGTGTAATAAAGATTTTTGTGTTGCAGAGCAGAAAAGAAACTCCTCCCAACTCTGTAACTGCTGACAAAAGCATTCTCGCTATCTGAGCAGAAGGGCTGGGTAAATCAGGACACAAACCTGTTGTTTAAAATATGTTTTGAGCAAAAAAATTTTGTTGATGTCAATCTCAAATGCTGTTTTAATATAAATAATAGGGATAATAAGAAATATTTCACGTAAAACAATTTCCAGTAGTAATTAATGTCGTTCTACAAAATTCATAAAATATAGCTTGCAATGGCAAACTACTCTAAAATGACAATAACTGCATACTTACTGAGTAAAAACACTTCAACGTCTTTGAGTGAACTGAAACTGAGCTGCTCTGCGCCAGATCTTGTTTTTTTGCATCAGTAGTGTGAAGAACGCCCGAGAAGCAACTTCGAGATTAATGGCTTTCAAAATAAAGGTCCGAAGCTGCCACGTGCAGTTGCCTCAAAAAAATGTCTACAAATTTAAGCCGCAATATCATTTCAGTAGATATAATAAAATATGAACCGAGTGGCATTCATCACTTTTCAAGAAAAACATTATTAAGATAAAACAAATGTACCCTTATGAAAATTAACCATGGCTTTAATACACAAAAAAAAACATAGTTATTGTAGTTAAACCATGATAACCACAAATTAACCAGGAACCGAGTAAATGATGACAGAATACGCATTTTAAAAAATAATAATAATAATAATTTTGGGGTCAACCATCCCTTTAACAGTCCTTAATACCTGTAAATTACTGATTCACTGAACATGTAAATAAAATGGTTTTAATTGATTGAATAAAACATATTTTTGACAAGAACATTGATTGGATTGTGTTTTGATTTGCAGGTATTCTGACATAGCATAATATTTGTAGAATTACAGCACTCTTCTTGTGTACTGTAAACAAAATTACAGTACATTTACTGTATATGAAAATACAGTAACTTTCTGGCAACCGTGCTGCCAGTACTGTACTGTAAAAATACAGGAAAATTGTTAACTGGGTAGTGTACCTTTTGCTACACTAACCATAGTTTAATAAAACTGATTTTCAATCTGCCATAAAACATGGTTACTAAACTTTTTCAGTAGTTAATTTTAATAAGGGTAAGACACTTCCTAGTTGTCAAACTGTCCATCATTAGATCCCCTGTCCCAATAGAGCGCTGCGGTGATTACGTATAGGCTTACCCAGACGTTATCATCACCCTGGTTCCCTCAACAAAAACCCAATAGGATTTTTCCATTCCAATTTTGGACACTTGAGAGCATGTGCATTCAAAAGGAAGTGTGCACTAAATGCACACTTAGGAGCACTTGAGGCTAAGTGTACCCCATCATTCATCATATTCACGAATGCCAGCAAAATGTTGAGGAAAACTTTCCAGTCTAAGTTCAATTAATTATAATTTGGTAGGAAAACGTAGTGTTTTCTTTTTAATGATTATTTTTTTGTCTGTATAATAAATCTTGTTTATTGGTGCAGAGATGAGTATATGTATTTTGTGAAATGTTTGTCACTGCTTTTTTTATCTCTTAATTAGAAGAATCACACTAAAAACTGTGTCATCTGTTGCGTACAGACAACTGAACAGAAATTCACAAGTTGTGTAAATAAAGGCTGCAAATGAGAGCATGAATCAACACCTCTGGTTCAGGCTGGCTGTGTGGTGCAGAATAGCACCCTGGAGCTGAACACACTCAAAACAGCGGAGATAATAGTTCTATTACCACAGGCACTTCTGATTCAGTTCTACTCAGCACTCATTGAGGCTCTCTGCTGCACTTTGTATTGGCGCAGCTACCAAGATATCAAAGGCTGGTTCGACTGCTGAGAGGATTTTTGGGGCTCCCCTACCAACAGTCCAAGAACTGTATACATCCTGAGTAGAAAATCACTTTGGACCCCTCACATCCAAGACATCTTCTCTTTGAACTTTTGGATTCTGGCTGGCGCTAAAAAAGCACTGGGCACCAGAACAGCTAGGCACAAGAAAAGTGAAGGTTTGCTTGCTGTAACAAAGTTCATAGAAAGGGAAGAAGGAGGCGGGAACCGGCGAACATTCAACAAGTTTAATTAACAAATAAACCAACAACGAAACAAAAAGTATAAGGGCGGCAGTTCCTCACGGCGACTGCCGCCCACACAAACCAAATAAAACACAACATAAAATCCAGGCCTGGTCCTCTCTCGTCCTTCACTGTCGTCGCTCCTCCTTTATGCTTCCGGAGCTCCTCCGTGGGGATTCGAGACCGGTGCGCCGAGCACCTGAAGCTCGTTACCTCTCGCGTCACCGGCCTCGCGCCGTTCCCTCACGGCTCTCGCCCGCCGAGCTCGTCACATACCCCCATCGCCCCTCGCAGGCCGGGGGGTACCCACGAGGCTGCGCCTACTCCCCCCCGGGGGCCAGTCCGTGGCCTCAGCGCATGGGGGTACGGACAGACGAGACGAGAGAAAAGTAGACGGAAGCACAAGGAGCGACACGGACGAGAGAGTGGAGAGAGGAAAACAAAAAAAAAATTCTTGGTCCGGCTCCCCGACACACTGCCGCTCGGTCCTCAGCCCGCCGAGAGGCTCTTCCTCGCGGTGCCATGCGATGGCACTGGACGCTCGGTGGACGGCCCGATTCTCCTCCGCCCCCTGGCGGCCGGCGATGACTCCTCCTCATGAGGGCAGCCGGCAGCGAGCCCGCCGTTCCCTGCTCCTCCCCGCTCCGGCGGCAGGCAGCTGGCCTCGGCCCACGGCGGACGGCGGCTCCTCCCCGTTACGGCGGCAGGCAGCAGGCTTCGGCCCCCGGCGAACGGCGGCTCCTCCGCTCCCTCTTGGACGGCCGCCACCCCACCTCGTCCCAGGGGCGCGGCAGCGAGCTCTCCGTCCCACCCGTTGCTCAGACGCTCCAGCACCACCGCTTCGGGCAGCCACTCGCGGTCTTCACTCCCGCGCTGCCCGATCTCCGCAGCACCGCGATCCCCCTCAGCAGCGAGGGCTCTTCGACAGCATGTCCCTCCTTCCTCCCGGGTTTCGGCACCAGTGTAACAAAGTTCATAGAAAGGGAAGAAGGAGGCGGTGTAACAAAGTTCGTAAATATGGGAAGAAGGAGGCGGGAACCGGCGAACATTCAACGTATTTAATAAACAAATAAACTTACAACGAAACAAAAAGTATAAGGGCGGCAGTTCCTCACGGCGACTGCCGCCCACACAAACCAAATAAAACACAACATAAAATCCAGGCCTGGTCCTCTCTCGTCCTTCACTGTCGTCGCTCCTCCTTTATGCTTCCGGAGCTCCTCCGTGGGGATTCGAGACCGGTGCGCCGAGCACCTGAAGCTCGTTACCTCTCGCGTCACCGGCCTCGCGCCGTTCCCTCACGGCTCTCGCCCGCCGAGCTCGTCACACTTGCCAGAGCTTATCGTTATTGCACCTTGTTGTCTGGATGTCTTCTGCTTCTGGGCCAGAGACACAGAACTTGGTCAATCCACTTTTGTTTTTCTGGCACGGAGACTCAGGACACACTGCATCTGTTATTGTCTAGTATAGTATTGGTTCTCTTTCCTCACAGACTGGAGATTCAGAGCATGGAATCTGGTGATGTGTCACAGGTCAGAGACTCAGAACGTTGTACATGCTAATGTCTCACCTTTGCAGGCCAGAGACCTTTCCAGACAGGAGACAGAGACAGGGTAACTTTATCCCGACAATCAACGTTCTTTCCCCTGTGGAACTCATAATCTAAGGGAAGTGCCTTTAAAGTTTTACCAATGCATTTCTCACTTTCCAAACCACCACCTGTCATGGTTCTGAGAGAGGACTCAGATTCAGAATGAGCAAGGGGTGATCTTTTTAACAATTAACAAGACAAGGAAGGTGAGGTGTGAACAGTCCAAACAATAGGGCAAGGAACACTCTGGAAGAACAGGATAAAGTAGCTCCAAGGCAATCATGGAGATAAGGCAGTGGCTCGGGGAGAAGAAACTGCAGAAGCACCAGAGCTGGCTGCCAGGAGAGTCAGCGACCAGGGAGGACATAGGAAGCAGGGCAACAAGAGTAAAATTTACAGTTTACAGTTTAAACACCTTTAATAGAAAAACATTAAACGTCAAAAAGGGACCATTACATAAGTGCTCTGTACTCACATTTAACATGAGGAAATACGATTAAAAGACATTCTACAAGCAAAATAAGTTGATGTAATCAAATACATACATTATAGATACATTCCTTTAAATGGATTTAAGGCGAGACAAAGAGTACAAACACTGCAGCATATAAACACAAGGTAGAGTCAAGAACAGGGACGAGTGACCCTTCGCAAAGACCCGCCCCCTTTAGTTACTGTTGCTATGTCCGACAAGCCATGCGCTCTCATGCCACACATCATGTTCTCACGAAGTGAAAAATACATCACGGACACTGACAACGCGTCGACAGACAAGAGAAGGTTAGTTTTGATATGAAACAGTTTCATTTTTAAAATATTGTAATTTTTTAAGAAGTTGAAACAACATTCCTTCTGATGTCCATTCATGTTCATTTAATGCTATAAATGAACTAGTATGAAGAGATGTTGAACGAGCCGCTTGAACTGAGGAGCTGCAGAGATCTGTCACGACACATTAAAGAGCCACTACACGGTATTTACTGTTTAAACATCTTTTAAAAAATTACAATATTTTAAATATGAAACGTATCAAAAGTAACCTGCTCTGTCTTGTCTGTCGTCACGTTGTCAGTGTCCTCTTTGCTCCGGGATGTGAACATGATATGTTACTCTTACTCGTTACTCTTGTTTGAATTAAGGTTTCCAAAAAAAAAGTGTCAATTTGTGCCTCATGCACAGGTGTGAATATTTCCAATGCAACCCCGGCAATGCTAACACGAAGGTGTGATTTCAGATGTTATTTCTTCAGTTGATGTGGTTGCTAGGGATTTCTGCAACAGTACTAATCTGAGGAAGTTGGTTTAGATGTCTTAGCATCAGTGGAAATGAGTGCTGAAGAAGGACTGGTGCTTTCAACATCTTGTGGAGACCATCACTGTGGCTAGTAAAGGAGTACTAATTTCTGCTACAGTGGGTGATTGAATATGTTGTGGAGATGGATATAGACTAGATATAGCATATGTTATTGCAGCTGTAGATTTTTCTAATACAGTAGCTGTGGTGCTAAGAGGAGTTTATCCGGTACTCTCTTCCTGAGTGGAAGTGGCTTCTACTTCCACTGGTATGGACGTTTCAGCATGTGATGTAGAGAAAGCCATCACCTTAGCTGTTGTTGCTACTTAACCTGGTGACACACTTCGCATAAATGACTTCTGAAGTAGTGCTAGATGTGGAGATGGATGTCGTCTCAGAAGACACCGATGCTTCAGCATTCGTCATACCTCTTGTGCTAACTGAGGGTGTTCTTCCAGTAGTTAGACCCTCTGTAGTAGATGATTATATCTCAAAAGAAGATGGTGCTGTAGTTGTTATTGCAGAGGTAGATTTTTCTATTACACTAGATGTGGAGTGGAGTATTTCCAGTATATCTCTTCCTGAGTGGAAGTGGCTTCTACTGCCACAGGTATGGACGTTTCAAAATGTGATGTAGGAATCATATTAGCTGTTGTTGCTACTTCACCTGGTGACACACTGTACACAGAAATGGCTTCTGAAGTAGTGCCAGTTTCCGTAGGGGATGTGGAGATGGATGTCTTCTCAACATGATGCTTCAGCACTTGTCATACCTCTTGTGCTGAGGGTGTTGTTCCAGAAGTTAGTCCCTCTGTAGTAGTTGTTGATATCTCAGGATAAGATGGTGCTGAAGTTATTGCAGGTGTTGATTTTTCTAATACAGTAGCAGTAGTGCTAAGAGAAGTATTTACAGAGCTATCTTTCTGAGGGGCTATTACTGCCACAGGTATGGATGTTTCAACAAGTGATGTAGAGAAAGGCATCATCCCAGCTGTTGTTGCTACTTCACCCACCTGGTGACACATTTTGCATAGAAAAGGCTTTGAAAGAAGTGCTAGTTTCCATAGGGGATGTGGAGATGAATGTCATCTCAGAAAACACGGATGCTTCAGCACTTGTAATACCTCTAACTTAAGGTGTTATTTCAGAAGTTGGTTCCTCTGTACTAGCGGCTGCCAGGGAAGTAATTAATGAAGATGTGCTCATTGCCACATCAATGGTGGTTTCAAGAGTTACTATGGAGAACGATAAAGTTTCAACAGCGGTTGTTGAAGTTGTGAAAACTTACAAAACATCTCCAGTTGGTTCTGAATGTCATTCCTTTAGCTGAAGTTGTTACTGGGGAAGAGACATACTTCGTGGATAGGGAGTGGTTTCGGACACAGCTTGAGATTGTATGTTGCTGCATCTGTCTTAGCAACCACTCGTAGCAACATAAACATATGTTTGTTCTCAATTGATTTTGTTCATTGAAGCTAATGTAGAAGACTATTTTGAGAGAGAGATATCGAGTGACCGAGTGTATTACCTGCATTCAGATTTAGCATTTCCTTCAGGTCAGTCCTAGGTCTGTCCTTTCATAATAAAAAAAATTTGAGGATTTGCAGCACATGTGTTGTCAAACTGATGATCACGTTTTTTTTATTTGCATGTGCTTTTTTTAATTTGCATGTGTTTTATTATTTGAAGCGCTTTGAGCTCTCTTGGCCACCGTAAATCAAACTATCTTCAATACAAAAACTCACTGTGTGAGTTCTTGTATTTAATGTTGGTAATGAGCAAGAATGCAATTGTTCCCAAATATCCATGATTGTAAACGTAACATTAATTATTATACAACAGGCCAACAAACAAAACTTGCATTTTATACACCGTACTATCAGTATTTACTCTATTTTGCAACGAAATAATTTCGAAAGTCACAGCAGAACATCAGAATCACAGAACAATTCTGCTGCTTTGAACGAATGGTGAGTCATTAGACTTGTTCAGATGCATCGGCGCTGAGCAGGCTGATCGGCGTGTGAGGTTAAAGTACCGCGAGAGATGAATCGACTCTAATGCTTTTGAATCGCTCTCGCGGTACTTTGACGTCATAACCCGATCTGTCTGCACAGCGCCGATGCATCTGAACAAGCCTAATGACTCATGTTTTGATCAATTTAGTCTAATTAATGATAGCATTTAAAATTACAATTACCTCACTAAATAGGCTAAGTGGTGTGAATATATATTAATATTGTCTTACATGTTGCCTGAGCATGTGTGTGCCCGTTCTGTGTCCATCCATACTAGAATGGAGTATTATCTTAATAAAGGCGGCTCATGTTGATTCAGCTAAACATGCTTTAATTCTGATTTGGTTAAACTGATTAAACCTAATGATTAACACTGCAATAATATATTAGAATTTAGACATACAGTAGAAACACATTCAATATTTATTAATTTATTCAATATACAAGGGCATTTTCAGATGGACAAAATTATAAAAGACTGGTAACCATCCTTGCAACAGAGGAACACATTTAAATATAAAGTTGAAAATCCTAAACAAGGCCATTAAACAGTCCAAATGACCACACTGCTGAATGTTCAGATCTTATCCAATGTTGATGAAAAGATAAAAAAAAAAATTCCAACGAATAAATAAGCACACAGAGATCAGTATCTGTATTTGGTCGAGTAGTCTTTAGGAGAAACCACGAGACCCCGTCCTTTCCTCGCCCCCCTGTAGACAGTCTCCACAATGTCTATCATCTCCTGCTTATCTTCCATGGTCCAGTTTATCTTGTTGTTGTTACCAGTGCCAAGATCAATCATGATGTGCTTGTTCCTGAGATAGCAAGCAAAAGCAGAAACATACATTAGGGTAAATATGCACGCTCAAACTAATATTGCATAGATGTATAAATATTGCCTATAACTTGGACAAGGTTAGAAAGTGATTCTTTCGCATTATACAGTTAAGGTGCCCCTATTATGCTTCTTTCGAGTATTACCTTTCTTGTAGTATTGTACAGCTGTTTGTAAATTGTCAGTAAACTTTCAGAGATCAGATAAATGGAGTTATTGCCTCCTGCACTGTATGACAATAAAATGGCTGGCAAAATACACCTTCACCTATAGTGTTAGGCTTTTGCTTCCAAATATAGCTTTCAATCTTGATGCCTCATATGATGTGGTCACTGCCTTTTGAGAGCTTTACAAGACTAGCTACATATCTTCAATAAGGCTCTTAATACATTTACAAATAATTGGAATATCTAAAAAATGTTTTGATACAAAAATAATATTTTTCTATTAAACTATTAGTCTGAATGCACATTGTCACTTAATCTCTGAGTGGGCACTACGTTCAAGAGATTGACATATGTCTGAAAAAACATCATTTTTAATGAATGCTTTGGAATTTTGATTTAGCCAAGGCTCTGGCCACTCTGCAATACACAGTTTGGGAAGGCAGCACTGGCCTTGAGTATTCAGGCATGCAGTCACATAACTTCATTTATGAAAACATAAAAAAATAAACAAAGATTGAGGGAGATTCCTCATTGAGTCCATCAGTTGCCAAAGACACACACACACAGAAGGTTGCAATGTTCCAGATATTATATAAGTTATATAAAAGGCAAATTTTACAACCTCTATTGATAGAAGCTGTTGCATGGTTCAACAAAAAATAATTTTGACTCAAAAATATAGGTTACAGCACGAGAGGGAAACATTAAAACCACACACACATACACCATTTCAGAATTGCTGTCACAAGGCTAATGTTATCGAATCACTTGCCGACCTTGTCTGTGCAAAGTTGTAGTGCTTCCCATACATAGAATTTTCTTGGGCGGGGTCAAGAATCCTCATACTTTTTTTAATCAGCCCGAGATAATGAAACCATCCGAGTTTGATTACTGTTCACTCCCACTGACATTCCCACATGAGCAGCAGAGACACAGTGGATACGTTACAAAGGTGGCGCAGTTGTGTGTTCTACAGGCTCGTGCAACAGCGCTTCAGACTCCTTTAAAGTGATTCCCAATCAATGAATAGCACATTTATGCAAAGCAATTGCTAATGAACTTGAGTAGATGAATTATGACAATGTCTACTTTATGGCATATATATATATATTATAAAGTTTAAAAAAAAAAAAATCTAATCTGGAAAATCAGCGCAGCATCAGCATTTCAAAATAAGAATCCCTGTGCATTTCGGTCTTTTTTATAATTAAAAGTCACATGCCAAGTTTTTTTTTCTTCTGGGCATTATTGTGATGTTGATTAAACAAATTGTATTTAATTTGATTTCCGTTTAAATCATAGTAAATTATTGTAGTCTCTGGCTGGGATGTTCCCCCACAGTAAGAAAGAACATTTGACACATATTATTATTAAATATATAGATTTTACTTGTATCAGTAAAATGTGCCACTGAGAGAGACAAAGCAAGCATTTACATTTAGTCATTTAGCAGACGCTTTTATCCAAAGCGACTTACAAGTGAGGAAAACAAACAAGCGATTCTTCATGAATTGGCAAATAACACAGGAAGTGCTCACAATACAAGTTTCATACATTGCTCAGTACCATAAGGTACATTTAAATGCTGTAATCTTGCATAATTCTCATGCATAATAATGTATAACACTAGTATGTTATTAAACATAATAGTAGCCTATGTAATAAAAATGAATTTCAATAAATAAACAAAAACTAAAGCTGCATAATGCATAATGATTAACTCCCCAATGGTTAAAAGAAATGAAAATGATCGGACATCATATGTAATACATATGTTTCATATGTATTATTCTCTACTTGTGTTGCGCAGAAGAAAGTCTTAAGAGTGAGTAAATGAATTAAAATTTGTGTGTCAACTCTCTTTAGTCATTATACAATCTGAAGACTTACCTGAAAAAGAACATGACCGTGCAAGGATCATATAACTCATACATCTTGTTGAAATCTGGCACTTCTGTGATGTCCACAAGATAAATCACTGCAAAATTCTTCACCTGAGGAAACACTTGAAATTAGGCATACAAAACAGTGACAGACTAATGGAACAGAAACAATTGCACCCAAAGACATCATCAAACACCGGCTGCTCCAATTAGGAAACTGGAAATACCTTCTCAGCGATGCTGTACAATACTTCATCCATTTTCATACACGTAGGGTCCCAGTCGTGGCCAAATCGTATAACAATCACACGGTCCTCTTCGGATAAAATCGCCTGGTCCACTTGCCAGCCATTGTGGAGATGAGGGAGCATGTACGACATTTTGATGGAAATCCAACACACTTCTAAAAAAGGAACACGACTTTGTTGTTATGCATGTTTACAAACCGCACTAGGTTAAGAAACCAAACGTTACGAAACAAAACGCAAAACTAATTTGTTTACATTCCACACGTTGGTTTCTCGTTAGCAATTAGCTCTGAAAATTCTAGAACACGGTCAGGCGTCAACACAAGTTCCCTTCAGTTAAACATTAGAGCGATAAAACAGAAAAATAAACTTCAAAGGGAAATGGAATCCTTACCTTACAGTATAAAAAAGAACTTTTTGTGCAGATGAAGTGTGTTCTGAATTTACTAGATGTTTAACACACGCCTTACTTCGGTTCTTAGTGCAACGCCAACGGCTGGTGACAATGCGTACACATCAATATCGCCTCTGCTGGACTGGAGAAAGCAGCTGTGGAGTCCACTTCAAACTCATATTAGACAGATTCAGATGTAGTGTTTAAATTATTAAAATGTACTCAAAGGGTCATCCAGGAATCAAGGCTGAAGATTAATATTTATTATTATTATTTGGCCTTAATCATGAACAAATAAGCACAGCAATGGATTCCACTGTTGTCTAATATTCTAATACCTTTAGTATGGATAATGTGCAGGCAAGGAAACAAGAAAGATATTTATTCCTTGAATCAATTATTCACACCATTAAAGCTAATTGTTTATTTCCTCCATTTCTGTACTGTAAATAAATGGGTAGTTAACATGGAATGGAATACTCTGGGAAAGTATGTCTTACAGCCAAAACAACTCAAAATAATACTTTGCTATTCGTTTCATAATTATAATGCATTCATCCTGAACTTTTTTTTTAATTAAGAGACTGTGAAATATTTATACTTCAATACTTCATATATCTTATGACAGAATACTCTTTAAATTTCAAGGATTACCCCACAACTGGCAAGCATGGACACTGTGTTAGCAAGCAAATATTACATTTTAGATCTTCAAATAAGATCTATGATCACAAGATTAAAAGTGTTTATTTTCTCCATTTGCGTTCTGTAAACAAACACTAGTTTAATGGATAACTATTAAATGTTCCCTGATAATGACAAATAGGACCGAGATTTAACAATGCCCATTACTCACATAAACATACAACTGAAAAAAAGTTAACTTGTTTGTATATATTTATATGCTCTAATTTATTTACACAGCTTTCACTTTGTAAGCTTAGATGTTGTCATTTACTGTAATGAATACTGAACAGGAGAAATAAAGTGGGAAACCAAGAGTCTACAAGATATCTTGATGCTTACAATAATTATACAATTGAAATGAACTGCAATCAAATGAAATTCCTCCGGGAAGTTCCACACTTTAGTTGTGAGGATGTCACTTAGGTAAGCAGCATGAATTAATAACAGAAAAAGTATTTGGCAAAAAAATCTGATCATAAGAATAATTTGAATACCATATTTATAAAAGTATAAGGCAAGCAAGATAGAAATGAAATTTAACAATAAATGGAATTGATTAATTGAAATATACATGGTCTAAAAGAAAAAGGAAACAGGTAACCATAAACATTCCAACAAAAATATAAAGAAAATGTCACAAAAAAAAAAAAAAAATAATAATAATAATAATAATAATACAGTTTATGAGGTTTGGAAAATATAAAAAGCATAAACACACAAATGTTTTCAACCCTAGAACAACAAGTGGGCTACAAACATCTATTTTTACATGAACCTTACTTGAAGTGATGTCTCAGTGAAAGTATTGGATGTATACTTTAAAATGATTAATATGAAACAAAACATAAGCATTCACACACATACGCAAGTTAATGAACAGCAGCCAAATTCTTTTTCACTTGTTTCAATCTCTCAAGTTCTACTAGGTTAACAGTTTAACACTAGTTTTGGTGAGAATGGAACATATTTTGCATTGTTTCAAGAAATACGTAACAGTTTGGGCTCTCAGTAAAATCTGAATTGCAAGACCTCCTTGTCTTTATTACTATTGTGAAGCTACTCTTGGATGACCTCCATCTCTGTGTCTGTCACGGTGCTCAGCTTCTCGGGCTCGATCTCTGGGATGAATAGATTATGCTTCAATTTCATCAGCTCTGCCATATTGAAGCCTAAAAGTACCACAGCCTTGGTTTTCTGTATGTTCTTCATACATCTTGTGCGCTTTGTGCCAATCTGGCAAGCGACGTCAGTTTTGTTAAGCAGTAAGCGGCTACTCAGGGCAACAATCTCCTTCTTGAGTGGGTAAGGCTGTGTATTAAAGTACTTATTGACAAACTCACGTCGCTCTTCAAAGGAGCACGACTCCATTCCAGAAGGATCCAATGCTAATTTTACCGAAGGATCGAATACCATTTCAGGTGAGGGGACCGTCAGACCAGCCAACCTATCTCGTTCGAGTTTTCTCTTCCTTGCCAACCGTTCCTCGCGCTCTCTTCTATTCGCCTCCATGGCTTCTCTGAAGGCTATTTCCAGGCGCAACTTGCTCTGCATCTCCGCTTCACTTTCTGCTGGCTTTGTGGCAGGAACCGAGGCTTGAGCTGAAGTCGGGGTTGGACCAGTGATCTGTTTTGGATGAGCTGGGTAGGACACAAGTGCTCGGTTTGCTCTGGGAGTAACAGCTAATCCTGAAGTCAGTTTATCACTATCCTTGAGACTCTTCGGTGCACTGCGGCATTTAGCCAAGTGGACAATGATGGCCTTGGTAGTGGTCTTCCCAGTGTACACACCACCACAGTAGAGACATCTGTATGATGGGGTTTTAAGTATAGCATGCAGAGTGGGCATAATAAAATGCTTCTCTTTGAGGTGCATTTGATAGCATTCCTTGTTCAGAAGCTTCTCCGAGCAGAAGGGGCACTCCGTGCTGTCAGGATTGGGTGTGGGCATCTTGCAGGGTGTGGACAGCTTCCCAACACACTGAGGATTGTTGGGCAACATCTTCACAAAAATCAGATCGAGGGAGCTTGTGACCAATGCGAGATTGAGCTCTTTTTCGCCCATTATTAGTTTAGGAGCCGTGGTTCTGATGTCAAAGTAAGGGAAAAGCAGATTCCCAGAATCATCGGTGTACAGTCTGTATTCACGCCTCATGAAGTCACAGTTGCTCTTTCGGTTCACATTATGCTCCATCTGGATATGGTCGACGAGCTGCTTGATGGAGTAGAAGAGCCCAGAACAAAACAAGCAGTTCATGCCATGAAGCAGGTGTTCAAAAACTCCCTTCTCCGAAATCAAGATCTTGCAAGTCAGGCATTTCACCGTCTTGTCTGGCATCTTTTTCAAAAATGGAGCACGAGCAGCTAGACCAATCTTGGGCATTTTAGCAGCCTCTTTGTGAACCTCTGGATGGGACTCATAGATATCAGAGGGAAAGAGTTCATTACAAATAGGACACGTGATCCACTTCTTGGTTTGTTTAGGGGCTGGCAAAGAGCTGATCTGCTTGTTTTGCTGAGCAGGGGGGTTGTTCTGGGACGCAGGCAGAGGTGGTTTGCTGACTCCTTGGGAGTTATTTCCCTGGACCGACAGGACCTGCAAAGGCGCAAGAGTGTAAGTAGGCAAACCATCAACTTTGTTGCCGGTGGGGATCAAATGACTCAGAAGGGATTGAGAGGTTAGCATGGTGCCTCCAGAGGTGGGTTGATTTAGGGGCAATCTTGGATTAGCAGCAAGGGACTGAGGTGGCGGTGGCCTAACAGCAGGCACATTAAGGCGAACACCTGGTGGTAGGACAATTTGGCGGGAAACGGGTTGCAGTTGTGACTGATTAGGTAAGCCTACTCTGACGGACACCTGGTTTTGAGGAATGGCAATAGGAGCAGGAGGCACAGCAGGTCTGGTGATTTGGGTGTTTTGAAAAGCCAACGGCACTCCAGGCCTCAGTAAACCCTTCGCCTCAGCGCTTGCAAGTTGAACCAGGGCAGAAGCTTGAGTTGGGAGAAACGCCTGGCTGGTTCCTGGGGCAGCAATGACTGCAGAACCACCACTTTCCGGACCTTTAATTGCACCAGGAGCCAGTGTAGCGGTCACTGCTGGCTGATCTTTCATCATCAAGAGAGCAGGAGGGCCTTGTGTTTTCGGTGCTAGAGCAGGGTACTGTTTCTTACTTTCGGTTTCAAAAATTAGAGCTCTGATATGCACATCCAGCTCCTTGTGCTTTTCTGAGGTTAGAAGATGATACAGCAAATGTTCGGATGTCTCAGCTGATACGTAACACTTTTTGCAGTAGAATTTCTGAGACCTGTCTCCTAGAGCCACAAGTTCCCGCTCCGATCTCTGCCCGGCATATTTATTCAACGTGGAAGTATAGTGATAAAGAAGAACATGCTTTTTAACACTGTACAAAAGTGTATCTTGTATATGGCATCTTCGGCACTGAAACGTGGTGCCGTTTACAGCCCTCGGAGGCAACTGCGGGACAGCAGGGGTTTCTAACTTTGTGTCCTCGATGTGAAACAATTTGAGGTGCCTGGAGACCAATCTTGGGTGGGCTATAAATGGGCAGGAAGTACAGGCTGAAAGCTTGCACAGGCGCTCTTCTTCATCATGGTAGCGCTGAACATGGGTTTTGTACGCATGCCAGGATCTCGTAGAGAACTCGCACAAAGTGCAGCACAATCCTTGTGTACGATATTCCCACTGAGGATGGAGAAAACTTGGTTAGAATGTCAGCCAGTTGTCACACAATATTCAGAGATGCTCATTATTTGAATAGCGTTGGTTTAGTAACGCTAAGCACATTTATTGAAGTGACATTCACCTTCTTCCTCCACCGGCCGTCAAATCCATCAGATAAACTGCACCAGTCTGTGGCATCAAAAACATTGTCTCCCGGGTAAAATTCCTGGAGTTCCTGATAAACAAAAAAAGAGAACATTTCAAATGTAAATACATTTTTTAAAATAAAAGGCTTTTTTGAAACATGCGGATATGAGATTTCAGTAGTCGAATTTCATTTTTTTTTTATTATTATTGAAACACAGGGATTACAAAACAAAAATACCTGGCCCAAATTAAGACATTCTTCAAGTCCAAATTCTCCAAGAATGTTTTTCACTTTTCGTCTAGTTCTGCGGATCTTCTCCAATCCTCTGACTGGAAACTGGTACATGGTCGTACGCCTGAAAGAGAATCACGTTTCCATTTGGACAATGTCGTTATTTTGTAATTTATTGACCAGTCTTGAAATCCTTTTGTCTAATTATGCAAGACTACAATAAATGCTCAGCAACATATTTCACACAACATTTCTTAACCAACAACTTCTTGCTCAGACAGGCAGAATTTTTTTTTTTTTTTTTTTAATTTTGTATCGCTGATTTAAATCACTTTTCCAATTTTTGCAAAATCCAATTTTCACAAAACCATTCAGAACAACACAAAATACTTTTTGAAAAAACCTGGACGCTGTCTATAACAACAAGACACTCTGACAGACAGTGGTTACATATACTTTTGATTTAATTGTTTGATCAAAATTGGTCAGGAGTCACTGAATGTTGGTAGAGACATGTCCCCAGCATCCTTACTAAATTCCAAACCCTTGTGGCTTGTTACTCTCAACTTCTGTAGGAGCTCTTCGGGTGCCATGCAGACACCTAAATCATTACTATAGAAAAAACATAGATATAATCGCATATCGACTAGTGTCCAAGCAAAGGATCCGCATTCATTCCTTGCACAATAACAGTACGGACATTCAGTTTTGATTTGAATACACAAATCAAAAGATTGAGCGCCAGTGAAGAAGAAAAAAAAAAAAAAGCCTAAAATGCTTTTCTGTTAAACCCTAACTAATAGTGCATCAAAAGAATTAAATACTTGCATAACCTCTCAGAAAGTAACCCACAATATAAAACCCACTGTAACTTAACTAGTTGTAGTAACAAGAAAACAGCATATAATGTTCATCTACTTCAAATTATATCATATGTAACCTTGGTGAGTGCAAGTACTGCCACTTGGATGATTCAGAAGCAATTTAATATAAAGTAGAATTTCGTGACATGTCTATGTAACAATTCAGCCCCAAAAAGACTATTATGATTTTTTTCCAAGACAATTTCACACATACTCTCTTTCATGCGTTTACTTTTGAAGGTTTCTTCTATAATTGCCAGTTATTTATATATATATATATATATATATATATATATATATATATACACACACACTCACACATACATATATATATATATATATATATATATATATATATATATATATATATATATATATATATATATATACACAAAATATGTGATTGTTTTGTATGATATTTACCACCTGCAACTGTATTTCAGGCATTTTTCTTTATCTTGGTAATTGAAATAGTCAGTCCGAACAAATAGCTGTATTGCCTGTGCAAATTAGAAATATCTTGTGAATTTTGTCACTCATGACTGGATTAATTTCTGGAAGGTTACAATCATCATTACTCAGTTCTTCAAAAAATGAATCTGGAGGAAAATTGAGCTCACTTGTCATGAAAAGAAGTGCAAAATGACAGTGACTGTACTTCATTGTCTTTGGGTGAACCAAAAATCCTTTATTTTGTGGTGAAAACTCGTCTGATGTTTTTTTTTAATTGGACATAACGTTAGTTGCTTTACATCTCTGCCTGTTGAACGTGCAGCGATGACACAAACTGATTAATTCAGTACAACAGCAAATTATACAACACACCGCACTCACATGGAGAACTACGTCATATCTACAACTTCTTATTGACAAATGCAATAAATCAACGAGCCATTACCCAAATAAATGTAGCGCCATGACAGACAACACAAGACAAAATCTCACATCTCAGCCCTGCATCAGTCTGATAAAAGCACTTTATGACAGCATACGTTTACATTGTGATAGCCTAAATGTGCCAAAGCGAATATCTAATTCAAGCTGTAATTATTTATTGCAAGCATCAACTGCGACCGGTGACCAAAAATCCCCACACCCGCCAAAGCACACTAAATGTTCGAACAAAAGAGTCTAACGTAACTCTAAAAGAGCGAAATGCAATCCGCCAGGCGCCCCACATCAAAAAGAATTCGACAGGAATGATTTCAACTGATTTCTTTCTAGAACGCGCAAATCTAAAGAACGCAGTGATGTCATAAAGTAACCTCTTCGCAGCGCGCGGCTAATGGGCTTCGTTCTACTTCCTGATCACACCGAACCCGCAACAACTAAACGCAAAAGCTAATGTTCCCGCTGCTATCTAATTGTGAGGACATTACCTTTTTTCACCGCCACACAGACTCGGGGAGGGGATTTAGCTACTTTCACCAGTCCGCGTGCTTGCCAAAACCGATGATAGAAGATGTGGAGGCGGTGTAGGATGTTGAAACAATAATTCTGCGCTCTCAACTATGGAAACCAGCAATGAAGAGTATTTATTAATTTTTGTAAGTAGGACTCATTTATTGTGCTTGCCGTTTAGACTCGAGAAAATGGCGCATTGAACAACTGGGAAGTGACGTCAGGGTGTAATTATCATACTGTGTGCCTGACCAATCGAATTTTAGTACGCTTGAAATGGGAAAAAGTTCTTATATCTCACTCCTGCTGGTTCCCAGTGGTAATCACGTGGGGAAGTATGTACAACTTTTAAGTTGGGACCTTGTCAAGTTGTGGTTATTTTCAGTCTTTCAAATATTCATCATGATAAGGGATTTCCTTAGAAGTGGTCTGGTCATGAGGGGGCGCAGTTGCTTGTAATTCGCAGACATGGCCACTAGATGGCGCCTTGAACAGTGGGCTCGTTGCTGAGCAACAGCACAAGATGGGAGGGGTTTTGTTGCTGAAGTCATATCACACCACTAGGCTTCATCCAATGGGCAAAAAGTAACTGATACTAGCATAGGCATATAAAAACGGCTTATAGCTACTTGCAGTGACGGTGCATGAATTTTTTTTAACAATTCCCTTCTGGTTTTTATTGCATGGCAAAAAAGTTACATTAGACAACAAATAAGAAGCCATTTTTGACAGATTTGGTCATACATTCCGTTCGCATTTTTAAAATTTCAATTCCCGATCCGTTGTGAAACTTACTGCGTATTTGCAAATTTCAGCAATCGTACATTTTTCTAATTCAATGACCCGATAAGATCTCAAACAACGATCACTACGCGTCGTACGTTTCTTGACGCCATTGCACGCGTTCACTAAATTGATCTTTTTTTATCGCAGATCAGAATTTCTTTCAAAAATCAACTAAAAACTAAGTGCTGACATTGGAAATTTCTGCAATTGTATGTTGTACATGAAATAAATTTCATGTTTAATTATTAATTCTTTAAAATTACTCAATTTCGTATAAAAAATAACTTGCATCATTCCTATATAATTATGGACAGATATTCATTAAAATATTGAGCAAATTCAAGTGTCACCCTTCCACTATAAAAACACTGGCCATAAATAAATGGCGTACTCACACTAGGCTTGTGCTTTACTCACTCCTTTTAACACGTATGAGAGGAGGAACGCAAGTTTGCGAAGAATTTTACTATTTTCTGTGGACCAAAATTCGGCAAACCCGGTCTTGCTAATACATATTGAAAAACAATCGACCAACAATTTGACTAAATGTCGCTAACTGACCTCGTAATATACAATGCAAAAAATACAAATGGCCTCTATAGGTGCTGCGCAGCAGTTCGCAGTGTATTTGTATTGTTTCTATTTGTCTGCATTTATTGTTTTTTCCCCATTTCATATTCTGGCCTTGTAAGGACCTGTTATATGTAAAATCATTCCACACACTGTATTTTGTTTCTTCCTCTGATAAAAATGATAATAAGCCACTTCACTTGACTATACTGTATTGACCAATCAGCATCCAGAAAAACCATGACTGTACAAATGGCATCTGTTACCAGTGTTTTTCTACAAGTTTTAATAGTGGTCATGGCCTCGATTGTTTCAATAATGTAAAATGTGTTTATTAAGATGACCATAAATCAGGATCTAAGATGTTTTACCAAAATATTGCAATAATTATTCAAAGACGGATTGTACGAACAGAAAATTTATTATCAAATTTACGTTATTTTCACACAGTGCATGCCACAACATACAAATTACGATTATTATAATCAGTTGTTTTTAACATGTCTTTTTCTAATCTGGAGATGATCGTGGTACTTCAAGATCTTTGGTAAAGTAAGATGAAACCAGTTCAGAATGTGAAATGTGTAACCATACTCCGGATACAAAAGTTGCATGGACTGTAAATACTACATACTACGCTCCAAAGTTATGAAGAGCTAATCGGAACATGTCGTTGGTGCAGACCCATTTGTCTTCTACGTTCTTTAGCAAGAAGACCTGCTGAAAGCCCATAACTTGGTCCTGATCAGCCTGTAAAAACACACAAAAACAATATTTTACATTGCAAGACATTTATACTAATAATAACTATTTATAATTATGGAAACTTGTTTCAACCACTGAACAAAAAATTTAAAATGTAATTGCAACTTTTTATACATCATAACTCTGGACTTTTATTGTCAGGATCGCGATGTATATATATATATATATATATATATATATATATATATATATATATATATATATATTCAGATTTGTGAGAAATCAAAAGTCAAAATTAAGTAATTCTGAGTTCATAATGCGCAATTCGGCTTTTTTTCCCTCAGAATTTACTTTTCGCAAACAGTTTGATTGACAGGCGATCTGACCAATCAAAACCCTGAACCCGCCAATTTATCCGACAAAGCAGTCAGAAGGAGCTACAGCGATATGTCACGATACATTAAAGAGCCACTATACAGTATTTATTGTTTAAACTTCTTTAAAAAAAATACAATATTTTAAATATGAAACTGTTTCATATGTTGTAAGTGTCCTCTTTGCTCCGCGATGTATTTTTCTCTTCGTGAGAACATGATGTGTAGCTTGAGAGTGCATGGCTTATCAGGTATAGCACCAGGGGGCGGGTTTTGCAAAGGGTCAATTGAGATATAAACTCAGAATTGCGAGTTTATCCATAACATTGTGAGAAATAAACGGCAATTGCTAGAAAAAAAAAAGCCAGAACTGTGAGATAAAATGTCACAACTGTTGCGATGCCCGACAACCCACACTTCATGTTCTGCCGCAGTGAGAAATACATCGCGGAACAAAGAGGACACTGACAACATATGAAACGGTTTCATATTTAAAATTTTATAATTTTTTAAAGCAGTTTAAACTCTAAATACCGTATAAACATGAATATATATCAGTAGGAATGTTGTTTCAATCGCGGAAAGACGTGAGTACACACAATATTTCAAGTTAAACAACATTAATCTACTATAGGCTACTGGCAGATTCTGCGTTTTCATTGGTTCGATCGCCTGTCAATCAAACAGTTTGCGAAGGGTCAACTACGATAGTTTTTGTTTCATTAAACAAACTTCCATATATGACAGCACTGGTTTTGAAAGGTATCAAAATGTGCCACGTTCTTTAAACCAAAAATTGCACGTATCAACCAATTAATCTCAATTTTGACAGACAAACAGTTGCTTTAATAAATGCAATCTATCACACATCTTACTTTGAGCTGGCCCATGACCATACTCATGACACAGCTGTCCGGAGTCGGGTGATGGTCCTGAGCGGTGATGCTGTGCTGAATGGTCTGAAAGGGAAGGCTCTGCACAGAGGAACATTAAGATGAACTCAGTGAAGAAGACAGCGGTGCATACGATTGGAATGACAGTAGTAAATTAAGACAACTTGCAGTTAGTTTAGTCATGATTGCAGCCTTTCCTTGAAAACCCTCCCCTTCCCATGTCAAACAGGAAGCATTGGTCTAGACGTGAAAAAAAAATAGAATTAAGAATAGAATTAAGTAATAATAACAGCTAAAGCACAAAAGTAATACTGCTTTTGGAACTTACACTCATCACGCGAGATAATGTAGTTCATTGAAAGTCATTTACTCGCAGTGATTCACTTACATACAGGTCGGCGAGCTTCACGCGGTCTGTATCAAACTGCTGATAATAGTGTTGCACGAATCCAGTGCCGATTTGCTCCCATATCGGTTTTTCTGCCATTGTTTTTCACCGTATGAAAGCTTCTTCGCAAGTTTGAACTGACAATTCCACGTGTAGGTGAAGCTGCAAACAAACACTGAAAATGAGCCGGAAGTTTAGTAAAATAATATTAGATAGCGTTGTTTAAAAGATTATTGCTGTAGATATTATTTTTCAAACTTACAAAGACCACTTCAATGTGATGGCACGCAACCTGGCTGAATAACTTCGCGCCGTATTTGCCGGAACAAGAAGCAGCTCAAAGTAAAGAAAGAGTTACCGGCAGATCCGAGATCAGCTTTGAGCAGAGTAGATGAATCAGAGGAATTCAGATGTTGGGAAATTTTCTCTTATAAAATAAATGAGTAAATAGATATTTGATTATGAAATACACTTTACAGTGTTATATGTTATAGTACAGGAATTATGAAAAAAGTATGTTATGGTTAAGAAAAGTACAATGAGGATTAAAAACGGAAAATGCTTCACTTATCTAGCAATATTATAGTGATGTTAAGATGAAATTTTGATATAAAGCAAAAAGGTTAACAATAAATACATTAAAACATTTAAAGAATATATTAATAGAGAAATATACTCTAATATATTCAGCCGTGTTGCATTAAAAAAAAATGCTTGAGCACATAATTAAGCAGGTATGTGTAATATAATAATTAAAAATGTATCTTGTGGATGAGCAAAATAACGATGGATTGGGTAGGAAATTAATTTAAAAAAAATGTATATGGATAACCTACTGAACAGATGTGAATGGATATGTACAAGAATTAATCGAACATATTCCATTTCCAAACTGGAAGAAAATGTCTGGAACCAGAACATTACTTTTAAGTGTAACCAACTCCCCTAATAATGTTAGCCATGTCAATATTTTTTTTCTTCATTTTTTAAACATTTGTTTATTTTTATAGTAATATATTTTTCAAATATTATAATTGTATGACTGGATTAATGTATAATGTAGGATATGTGAAGCCTGTGAAATGTCACATCTTATCATGTGTTTTGGTGTAAAATGATCATTCCAAGCACAATTTACCAAGAGTAAATTATCATTATAATAAAAATACTTAAACATACCAAATTGGTTGATTTGATTAGTTAAGACTTTAAAATTTAAAAAAAAAAAAAAAAACTTTTATCATGCCATCATTTTTGAAGTCGTTCTGGGATCGCCTGTCTATTTATGATTGCATGCAGACGATTCAGTTGTGCTAAAACGTGCACTTAAAAATATGTCTCGAGACAGTATGTTTATTTTGTATTTCTATGAAAAACTAAACGACAAGGCAACATATCAGATAATATCTGTTTCGAGAAAACATCTACCAGGCGCAAAAAGGGCAGCTATAAATTCGCAACTTTCATTCGCGGGGTTGCCAAGCCCTCGGTTTTGCTGCGGATTTGGGCTACTTTTAAATTGTTGTCGCGGGTTGATTTTTTTTCTCCCGCGGGTAAAGATTTGACATATTGCATAAATTATATTGGACTGAAATGTTTGTATTGAAATATTTTATATACTACCTTTGATAAAACTGCTAGATATGAAGTTTTGTGAGGGAAGGCCCCTGGCGGGGAGCCTTTGGTCTGTGTAGGGTTCGGGTTAGGTACAGTATGTATTGAAATATGCATTTTAGGTATGGTAATGAAATATTTGGATTTTTGATATTTGCAATATGGTCATTGGACTACTTTTCATTGGCCATTGGGCTAATTGCGTTACGTAGGTTGTGGACCTGGCAACCCTGCAGTAGAAGTGATTACGTATTCTCTCGCGGATGTACTTACTGTAATTGTAGAAGTTAAATGTACAACCATGTCTGCGTCTCAAGGAGTCACTGCTTTGAGCGAAAATCCCACCGAGGTGTTTTTGGATGTCTCTAAATTGCTTATTACATACGCGGACAACATTCTTAGGTAAGTGAAGTGTCTCGGAGACACTCCAGAGCGCCGGGTTTAATGTTGTTATGCTTGACCACTGGAAATGACAGTTTCCTCTGAATAAATGTTGTCCACAGGACAGTCTGTCCCACTACCGTGTTTTTTTTCTAATTCTTCATTCTACATCCACCAAATTGCATTCGACATCTAAGCTACAAATGATTTCTATCGCTGTAATTTTTCCGTTTCTGGTTTGGTCTTGTGAACGTGTGTTTTGTAGGAACCCACATGAGGATAAATACAGATCAATCCGTATTGGAAACCCAACATTCTCCACCAAGCTTCTGCCTGTCAAAGGCGCAGTTGAATGTCTCTTTGACATGGGATTTGAGGAGGTTGGTGATGTATATGTAAAAGCATATATATATTTACCTTTATGGTTTCAAAGCATCATCACATGCTTGATTTGCTATTTGTATGTGTCCCCATTAGGCTGAGACCCACTTGGTGTTTCCGAAGTCAGCATCTGTGGAGAGGCTGAGGCAGGTGCGGGAGACGATTGCCGCTGAGAGAGACCAGAGGCTTGGTACGAGCAAAGCTGCATCCAACCCACAAAGTGCCAGAGTTCTTCCACCTCCTGCCCCACCAACTCTACCCTCCTCTGCCTCTGCCGGCCCTGTGTCTGCCAGTGCTGTCCCTACACCTGCACCAGCTTCTATACCTTTCACTGTGAGTTTCTTATTTTCTTTATATTGTAGTAGTCGTGGCCTAGTGGTGAGGGAGTTGGGCTTGTAATCTGAAGGTTGCTGGTTCGATTCCCACGCCGGCAGGAATTGAAGGTGGGGATTGTGAATGAACAGCACTCTCTCCACCTTCAATACCATGACTAAAGTGCCCTTGAGCAAGACACCTAACCCCTAATTGCTCCCCTTGTAAGTCGCTTTGGATAAAAGCGTCTGCTAAATGATGAAAAATGAAATATTGTATAGATTTAGAGTCCTATTTGCAAGTTATTTTAAGGATGATATCATAAACTTTCTGCCCTACCAAATAAAACAGGAAAATTTAATAATGTGGAAAACTAAATGGTTTGAAGATCCTTGTCATTTCACCTTTCTCTTTTTGTTTTCTGATGTATTAGTCGAGCAGCGTGACATTCTTTAGGTCTATGCAGTCAAACTTCCAACATGTGATGATATACGAGAGCCCTGAACTGCAGCAAAAGGCTCTGGACTCCATACCTCACGAACTGCTCAGGTCCAGGGCTAAAGAACGGCTGAAACATGCCAAGGATGCAGATCCAGGTTAGCAACACATGATAAACACGCATATACGCTTGATACAGTTTGATTGTATTGTGCAAATAATATTTTCCTCATTTAAAAGTTTTAGACAAAAAAGAAACTGATTTATACTTGCATGAAATGAAGACTCCTGTTTATGTGTGTTGTACTCTCAGCATGTAGTCTAGGTGAGGAGGACATGTTAGTTCTAGACCTGTTGCAGTGGTTCAAAGGAGACTTCTTTTCCTGGGTGGACAATCTGCCATGTAGCCAGTGTGGAGGTACAACCCGGCCTTCTGGATCCCTTCCCCCCTCAAATGATGACCTACGCTGGGATGCAGGTCGTGTAGAGAACCACTACTGTCACACCTGCCAACTCTCCACTAGGTTTCCAAGGTATTTCTGCTTTTCATTCTCATCAGGAAGTTGTGCTTTTAATGATATTGAAGGTCTAGTGTCTTGAATTCAATTTTATGTAGAAATTTTATTCTATACTCTCCATGTTAAATTAATGAATGAGCATAGAGGAATGAGCATTGAGTCATTGCAAACCTGTATGACTTTCTTTGCTCTATGGAACACAAAATCAGATATTATTGTGTTTATGCTGCAAACAGGGGTTGTTAAGAGTTTCAAAAATGAAAATTGTCATTCATTACTCACTCTCATGTTATTTCAAACCTGTAAGACTTTTGTTCACCTTCAGAACACAAATGAAGATCTATGTAATGAAATCTGAGAGCTTTTATGTCCCTCCATTGACAGCCTACGCAACTACCACTTTCAAGCCCCAAAAATGTAGTTAAGACATCGTTAAAGTAGTCCATGTGACTCCAGTGGTTTAACCTAAATTTTATGAAGCGATGCGAGTGCTTTTTTTGTGTGCAAAAAAACATAATTTACCACTTTATTTACAAAATGTTAATCTCCAACACGCGTTCACGAGAGCACCACGAGAGCAGACGTTGTATTTGCATAGGCTGTCATTCGAGGGACAGAAAGCTCTCAAATGTCTTTATTTGTGTTCCAAAGATGAACGAAAGTTTGGAACAAGTTGAGTAAATACTGACAGAATTAGAATTTTTGTGTGATCTAACCCTTAAGGTTTAAAAAA
The DNA here is from genome assembly GCA_037194245.1 of Opsariichthys bidens. Classification (NCBI taxonomy): domain Eukaryota; kingdom Metazoa; phylum Chordata; class Actinopteri; order Cypriniformes; family Xenocyprididae; genus Opsariichthys; species Opsariichthys bidens. The sequence goes on along the minus strand of CM074306.1, from coordinate 2,990,678 downwards.
ACACTATAAAACTACCACAAAACTAGTCCATATGACTCTGATCACCGTTTAAAAAGAGTCATACAATAGATTAGTGTGAGGAACAGATTAAAATTCACTAAAAATCCTCCTCTTCACCACATTGTCCACATTTTATGGTGTTTTGGTATGGAAAAGAGCAATGTTTTTCATGTCATAACTGCAAATTCACATTACTTCTCCTTTCTGCAGGTATAATAACCCTGAGAAGCTTTTGGAGACCAGGAGAGGGCGCTGTGGGGAATGGGCCAACTGTTTCACGCTGCTCTGCCGAGCTTTAGGCCTCGAGGCTAGATATATCTGGGACAGCACAGGTAGAAATCTTCCAGCATTAAAGCCCTGATATACTCGCAGTGAAGTTCATTTTTGTTCTTAGCTTAGGGGTAAAAAGACGTTCGACACACCTTTTGCAGGTATGTGCAGCAACATTCTGTGCTGGAGCGTCATTTAGATGAGTGTGTAAATATGTGCTGCACGCTTTCCTCTCAATAACAAAATAAACGCATGACAAAAAGTGACAAAAGCAGGAACAGCAGTTAAAAAAGCATCCGATCATTGCAACATATGTTTGCGCCAGCTCTGCTGTTCAATTCAGCCAAGTCACGTTTATTTATATAGCACTTTACACAACAGATTGCTTTGAAGCAGGCAGTTTACTATTAGAATTACAACTTTATAGTCAAGTCAAGTCAAGTCATCTTTATTTATATAGCGCTTTTTACAATGCAAATTGTGGCAAAGCAGCTTTACAGTAATAAGAAAGCTTATTCAATATATTATTGATTCATTCCTTTGCAAATATCAGTAGTTATTAGTCTAGTTAATTTAGGTATATCAGCACTGCAGAAAACAGTGACGCAATCGTCCGGCTCAGCTCAGTTCGTATACAACGACGCCAATGCAGGCATATCAAAAACACTGCTGAACATCAAGCAAGTGTCCCCAACTTAAGCAAGCCAAAGGAACCAAAACTCCAACAAATGGAGAAAAAAACCTCGGGAGAAACCAGGCTTAGTCGGGGGGCCAGTTCTCCTCTGGCCAACAGTGAACACTTGTCCGATACTCAGGCAGAGTTACAGGTCATTAAACCGATTTGGAATCGCAACAGTCAAAATATTTAATCTAGTTCCATCTAGTTTAAGATCTTTTTGATCACACCGGTATGGGACGGTTTGTTGGGGATAGTACAACAGTTTGTACTATGAGGTGGCTCTTTGTGTTTTTACATGCATCTGACCTTGGACTGACCAGAAGAAGTGAACCAGAGAAGATTTCCATGTCTAAAAAGGCAGGACATCAGAGCCACACCTACCTATTACATAATTGCCATGGACCAATGGCAGTTCGAAGGTGTTTACCAGCTGGAGCAAACTTTTCCAGGAAGTTCGCTCTAGCAAGCTATATTGAAATCCCAAAACGAATTCCAAATGAACTTTGTTTTGCCCTGATATCTTTGAAATGACATTACACCGGTATTTCGCTTGAAGTATTTTGGGGCCTTTATTGTACCACAATATCATTTTGGAATAGAAACACCTGCTTATCCTGCTTTCAGATCACGTGTGGACGGAGGTGTACTCTCAGTCACAGTCTCGCTGGCTACACTGTGACCCTTGTGAGAACACGTGCGATAAACCACTCCTGTATGAAGTGGGCTGGGGGAAGAAACTCTCCTACATCTTGGCGTTCTCTAAGGATCAGGTTGTGGATGTGACGTGGCGGTACTCCTGTAAACACCCAGAGATCCTTTCCAGACGCACACAGGTTCAGGAGACGTGGCTGCTTCATACGATTAACAAACTCAACGCTACGGTACGTTTATCATTTTCGTGCCCTCATCCAAAGTACAGCTCCTTACATTATTGCCTCGAAAAAATGTTTCTGTCTCTGTATACCTGTAGAGGCAGCAGTCTCTAGGAGAAGACAGGAAGAAGCAGCTGTTGCAAAGACTGCTGGTGGAGCTGGTTGAGTTTATTTCTCCCAAGACCCCGGCATCTGGAGAGCTGGGTGGTCGTGTCTCAGGATCTCTGGCTTGGAGGGCAGCTCGAGGGGAGACTGGTATAAGCGACTCTAAAGGGGTAAGATGCTTAACTGTGTCATTACTGGTTATTCCATTGGAGTGGTGATTTCAATCAATACGCGTATACACAAATATATATATATATATATATATAATTTACGTTACTTTTTATGTATGTTTCCTGCCAGAATGCACAGGAACATGTCTTCATTCCTTCAGAATCTGAGAAGGAAAACAAGGTTTTTCACATTTGCTACAATATGACCAAAGACTGTTACTTCAGACTGAGCAATGGCCGAGAGACTATCCCAGGATGGCAGAAAGGTGCTTGGAGGACCGAAAATATGTTCCGAAAAGAGGAGCATGACTGGCAGATGGTTTGTTTGTTTCTTTCTTTCTGCGGTTTGGTTTTTTGAAGATAACGGAAAATCTTTTTCTTTATTTAACCGACATTTGTGATATCTGTTTTTCTATCTTATTTTATAAAGTTTAATTTAATTAAATTTGACTTCTTCCTTATTTATCATGATTTTTATTTAATTATATGTTATTTTTAATATTGTTTAATATTAACCTGGTGGTATCGTTTGTTTAATTGTATACTCTTTATTCATTATTTTCAACGAATACAAAAAATCTGACAAATATAGATTTATTATACAGTACCATTGAAAATTTAGATTTTTGTAATGTTTTTGAAAGAAGTGTCTTTTGCTTGCTCACCAAGACTGCATTTTATCTTACTAAATACAGTAAAACTGTAATATTGTGAAATCTTAGAAAATGGTTTTGCTGCTCAATGTCTTTGTAGAAACCATGATGCAGTTTTTCAGGATTCTGTGAATAGATAGTTAAATGCGTATATATTTCATTACTGTCACTTTTGATCAATTTAATACATCCTTGCTGAATAAAAATGTTAATTTCTTACTTTAAAGAAAAAACAAAATCGTACTGACCCTAGACTTTTGAATGGTAGTGTATAGGCCATTACATTTAAATAATGATAGACTTATTGTACAGACCTTTCTGTCATATCAGCCATTGTACTAAAGAACACATTTACTTGTTTAAATGCAGCACTTACTGTGCTGGTTCTGTGATTGTAGGTGTATTTGGCTCGAACAGAGGGCTCTCCCTTTGGAAGGATAAGCTGGAAATTGAACTGCACTCCAGTAGGGATGAAGATCAAGTCGGTTTCAGTCCGAGCCTTCAGTCAGACCTTCCATTCAGGCAGCGTGCGTTGGAGTTTACGTTCTGCAGAGACCACCATAGAGTTCTCTGGAGGTATACGATTCACTGCTTGATGCATCAGCTCTGTGCTTTGTGTATTAGGTTGTGCTTCAAAAGCTGAAACGATTTTTAAATGTAACATGATTGCCACCAATTAAGCTTGATTATAATATTAGTAATCAGTTTGGTTTCACAGATGGTGAACTGCACTCCTCTTCAAGTCTGTCCGGAGGCAAAGAGCTGATTGTGGAGGCGGAGCTCTCAGGAGGAGAGGGCGAAGTGTCATGGCAACACGCTCAGCTCTTCAGACAGAGTTTAAAAGACACAGAGAAAGTTTTATTTGAAATGTTGGTCGAAATGGAAGAGTCTTGATGAGAGAAGTATGTACAAATTCATATCTCTTTCAAGTACTAAGGAAATGTGTTATCAAGTTTTTGGCTCCTTTTAAATGCAACCCATTAATTTTCTTTCAAAGCCCTGCATTAAGTCTTATCTGCATGTCTTCTTACTGTACACTATTTTATGGATGTTCTCTTTTATTTGTCGTTTACTAGCCAGAAATATTTCACTGTGAATTACTCTGGCTAGCTGGTTCTGAAAACTGAACCATTTATTGTAATATGTCAAATAAATGCTGTAAAATTGATTAATCGCATCTAATATAAAAGTTTGGGTACAGATATAAACACACACACACACACACACACATTATTTTATTTATATATATATATATTATATATTTATATATATATATATATATATATAGTATATATATATTAATATATATATATTATATAATATAAATATAAATAAAACAATGTGATTTTCTGGATTTTTGTTTTAGACTCTCACTCAGACAAAAATTACAGACTTCTACATGAGGGCAAACCTGCAAAATCGGCAGTGTATCAAAAACTTGTTCTCCCCACTGTGTGTGTATATGTATATATGTGTGTATATATATTTACAAATATTTATACATGTGTAAAACGTATGTAAAATATCTTAATTTTCAAATATTAATTTTCAGATTTGCTGGTGCTTAAAACATGCACTTTCCCAAATATTTATTCAGTTTATTGCTATTGTTGTGCAACAACAACAAAGCTTAATTTTTGAAATGTTCTAAAAGTTATTAATTCAGTCGCTTATTACCCCGTCTTAATGGTTTCCAAACGGCTTACAATCCATAATGCCGGCGCTCAATGTTTGCTCAGGAAAAAGATGGATGAACAGGCTGCCGGTCATTAACACAAAATGAACTAATGATTAATAAATAAATGCTGGCATTACTGATTTGAAATTATTTTATTGTCTTGCAGAGATCGTGGAGAGACAAAACACGAGCACATCTATGTAGGAAACAGGTTTCCTGGATGAGTAAATAATTTTTTTTTTTACTTGGCTTTATAGTATTGGAAACACTGTTATAAGCTACATGGTGATATGCTAGACTAGACCAGCAAATTCTGCACAAATCCAGAAACTCCGCTCTGTAGACTCATTTTCAATAAAAATATACAGGCATATGCATTTTCTGCTTAACAACATACCTAAATTGGTCAGCCAACAAAAAATGTCATCCCGTTTCTGATCAAATAAACATTAACAGGTGCAATAACACAAGAAGTGAATGATTGTGGGGGTTTTTTTCTCTTTGATTTAACAATTGCTAATCTAAAAAAAAAAAAAAAAGTGCAAGAACAAAAAACGATGTGCAGTTTGTGCAACATTACTGAAACAGTCCAACACAAAAGTAGACCTTTCTCACATTAATTGCTCTAAAGATTTAATCATTCTATAAAATATGCTTTAACAGCAAAAAAATGTCCTTAAAAGCAAAAAATGTCTTTAAAAGCAAAAGGTACAAAGACCTTAAAATAGCTTTTCCCAATTCCCCAAATGTAGTACAAAGCTCATCTCTTCTTAAGTATTTAAAAGTACAAATATTTTAGAAAACAACAATAGTACGAGTCATTGCACGTCTCATCTTTACATACAGATGCTGTACGTTCTCATTAGCATATTAAGACTGTTTTTGTCACTGCACAGGGAATGCTCCTCATTACACCACGTCACGTACAAGCTCTGGTAAAGACTGCAAATGTGCGGCTTTCTGATTAGGAATATTCATTGTATGAATACTAGTATTAACCACTTGAAGTTTAATAATAAATAAGTGCTGTTTGAAGGTACAACATTAGGTAATTAGAGTAATTTTTCTTGGTTGGAACTATATAAAATACAGTTTTTCATAAAATTTATCTATATAAACAGATTTTCACTATTATATACACACACACACACACACTAGCATGAACACATGCACACGAATTGCATACAGCCGTACATACTGTAAAATTGTTCCGCAGTTTTGGCAGAAGGAATTAAGACAAGAAAGACTTTTTCCACAAATGGTGGTCATGCGGATATTCACACACACCAAACGCCTGCATTTCAGACAACCCTCCTTTTGATGCAAAAACACTGAGGGAGTAGTTATGATAAATGTTGAGAAAAAGAGGTAGAGAAAAGGGAGGGGAAAGAGGGAAACAGACAACTGGCACCCCTTAGCTGGATTGCTTATCGACGAGGCCCGCCTCTTTGATCTTGGTGTAGAAAAATTTCTCTAGTAGGTTGGCACATTTGTAGTACTCGCTTTCAGGAGGGTTGTACTCTCGACAGTTAGTGAAGATCCTCTGCATGTCTGCCATGAACAGCTTCCGTGTGGTATAGTAACGACTTTTCAGGCGCTCGCTCATCGTCTTCAAGTCTACAACGCACAATAACATGCCTTCATTTAGAGTGGTGGGCGATGGGACCAAAAACTTAACTCATATAGATATTACAGTATAGTTATTTTTGCTTTAAGGCTTCATGATATCAACATATTTGAAACCATGTCATATTCGTGAAATTTCATAAACCTCATGATCAACTTCAATATCACAAAAAAAACTCAAACTAGCCTAACAAGTAAAAAAAAAAAAACAAGCTTACTGAAGACAAGTAAACAGTGATAAAATAAGAACAAAGAAACTAATTACAAGCAATAAGACAAAAACTACAATAGAACAAAGACACAATTGAAATAGACCTACCTGAAACACTTCAAGCATTAGAAATAAGAAATACTACATAAATTGTATAAAGTAATCAAATGTACAACTGCATACACCGCATAGTTGTCATGGTGTAAATTAAACATACATTTATTTTCATTAAAAGTTACAAAGTGATTCAGTCAAGATCAGTGAGATTTTCTCATCTTTTGTTGCTTGTTTAACATTAATGACAGACAGCCGTAGGTTTATTAGGCCGATGTCTCTTTAAGACCTGCCGCACTGATCTAATATGTTACCCATGCGCTTTCCTTCAACCGTTTATGTTCACTCGAGACATAAATGACTCTGCCCACGAAGATATTCGCAAAGATGGGCATTTTGGCATATGATTGTCTATTTGACCATTCAAGCCCGATAACGCGACAAAAGGAACTGAATTGCTGCTGCTGCTGCTCATACAAGTTCTTTTTTCAGGTGAACGGTCTCTTAGACAGGCTATGCATGTACTGAAATGAGTTTTCTTTTGCTGCTTATTGCACTTGAATGGTTTAAAATCACTTGTTTTAAAATCTCAAGGTTTAATAATTTGTATACGGCGCAGCACAGCAACCGAGACGATCCAAAATCTCTACCAGCTGACAAATTTCTACGGGTCTATCGGTATACCGGTACATAAGAGATCTTTGCATACCCATAGGGAAGCGGATGACTTGGTAATAACCAGGTGCCTCATTCTTCTTTACAGGCTCCATGAAGGGCCATGCATTGGGGTGTGACTGAGGGGTATAAAACATATATTCCTCATTAGCCGTTGATGTCATTTTATGAATATTGTATTTGAAACACGTAAAGCCAAGCAGATATACATTACCTTGACCTGCTGTAAGATGTTCTTTATGGTGCTGTACAACTGGTCTGGATCCTTCAGCTCTTTGCTGTGAAAAGCGACCAAAAAAAAAAAAAAAATTCAAAACTACAAGAAACTAGTTGCTAGATTTATTTAGCTTTGACTAATAGATACACACTCACCTCTTCCCTAAAGGCTTCCACCCCGTCTCACCTGTCCAAAGACAGAAGCAAATTAAAGTTTAAATTTAAATACAACTACACACTACTATTCAGAAATATTTTGTCGGTAACATTTACAATAATATTTCAAATAATTGCAGTTGTTTTCAACTTTCTATTCAAAGAATCGTGAAATAAACGTATCACGGTCATTACAACATATTAAGCAAGTCCAACTGTTTTCAACATTGATGATAATAAATGTTTTTTGAGCAGTAAATCAGCATATTAGAATCATTTCTGAAGGATCATGTGACACTGAATACTGGAGTAATGATGCTGAAAATTCAGCTTTGCCATCACAAGAATAAATTACATTTTAAAATACTTTAAAATAGAAAGCATTAATTTTAAATTCTAATACTGTATTTTTGATAAATATATAATCAGCCTAATAAGAGAACATTAAATTTTTTTTAAGAAAAATATACTATATATATATATATGTTAAAATAATTGAACAAATTTTTTTATAATAAAAAGAATAACAATTAATTGTATAATAAAATACATAAAATATTGTATTTATCATTTTAAATGTATTATTAAAAAAAACAACAACAATACATATATATCAAAGACAGACATACGGATTCCTGGAATGCTCTCAATTGCAATCTGGCGAACTCCCTCCTTGAAACAGGACAGGCCTGGGTAGACTTTACGAATCTGCGCTTGCTTGCGCTCTATAAGCTTCTTAATGATCTGACAGAAAAGTGAAAGAAAGAAAGAAATAGAAAAGCCGTTAAGAGATAACAGAATCATGAATCTTACTCTTTGACACATCACATCTCATGCTCACATTTACACACACCTCTTTCTGTTTCTTAATGATGACGGAGAACTCCGTGTAAGGGATGCAGGGGTTCAGTTCACAGCCCATGAGCGTGGCACCCTCATAGTCTTTAATGTAGCCCACATACTTAGACTTCGGCACTTTAATATCCTTAGAGAATCCCTAACATGAAACAAGAGTAACAAAATAAGGATATGGACATATACTTAAAGTGACGGTACTCAAAAATAAAACACTTCTGATTATTATTTTCATGTTATTCCAATCCAGCATTGTTTTTCTTCTCCTTATTATTATTATTATTATTATCTTAAATATATTAAAAAGATGTTAGGCAGAACATCCACTTTTTTTGGAGCTTGTCAGTATAATTAACCATCCACTTTTTTTGTAATTAGTGTCATACAAGAAAGAAAACAAAAGAGCTGCCGCTGTAATTTGGTAAGGAGCACCTTTTTTTGATAATTGACCAGCACTCTAAAACATCTAATAGAACACTAACCTGCTTTTTGAAGTAGCCAATGGCGTATTCGTCAGCGTAGGTGAGAAAGTTAAGAATTTCATGCTTGATGTGATACTCCTTCAGATGGTTCATGAGGTGAGTCCCATAACCCTTAAACCGCAATTAAATGAATAAAGATGAAGCTAGGAAATGATTGAGGAAGGGGGAATGACAAATAATAATGGAAAAGCGTCACAGTATTTATAAGGCAACACACCTTGACTTGTTCATTGGAGGTGACGGCACAGAACACAATCTCAGTGAAGCCCTGAGTCGGAAACATCCGGAAGCAGATTCCCCCTATAACACGGCCATCTTTAATCAGAGAAAGAGTCTTGTGCTTCCTGTTTAAAGAGGAAATAGATTGACTCACAACAATGTTACGCAATCGGTTCACAGGAAGTAATAGATTAACATTAACCAAGTACAATTTAACCCTAAAACAAAAAGTTAACTGTTAAAATGTCAGAAAAGCACCATTTTAAAAGTACCCCAAATAATATAGCTGTTTGTCAACATCTACTTTGACCTTCTTTATGTACTTGTGGCTGAGGTCTAGAGGCGTTTGGTTTGTGTTGTCGACATGTCAAGAAGTGGCTGTTTTCTGCAATGCGAAAGAAAATCCACTTTGCTTGCACTTCCAAAGGATGAGTATGCGGACTTGGGCTTGAATCGATAAGGTAAAATCTGTTAGTTTCACTGTGAATTAAGAGCCAAGTAAGCCTCTGAATCTGAAATTCAGATATTGTAATGGGGGGTTTTAGTTTCCGAGACACCCTGCAAATGGTAGACCAATCAGAACAGACAGGGCCATCTGACCAATCAGAGCAAAGTAAGCTCTTGGACAGCGGGGGTTTAGAGACCGATTCCTTTATCAAACTGTTTCAGACACTGTAAGCAAAGAGGTGATGCTGCAATGTATATTATAAAAAACTTAAAGTATTTTTGACCTCGTAAATCTATCAAAACTAAATTAGGAACCTTTAAAACGGCATAACAGATTTGTTACTATGAGCATCAGACTTTAATGCATTAAAACAGGGATAATGGTAACAAACATACGGGTCAAATACAAGGCGTGTGATGTATTCTTTAGGCATGCGGGGCAACTGATGCGAGAAGACATTCTGCAGGCCAACAAGCCACATGAGGATCTTCTTATTGGGCTTTTGGTTGAGGGAGTTTCCAATGACATGGAACTCGATGACGCCGCGCCTCTCCTCCAATCGAGCAGCTTCATCACGCGCAGAATGAGCTGAGAGAAGACTGGTCTGAGACAAAGAGATAGAGTTAAACACTTTCATGGTCCATTCTGTACAATTTGAGTTTGAGCACTGCCAAAGACAAAATACATTAGATACACTCTCTGCGTTTACCTCTGGTCCCAGCATGGCGGTAGGGTCTGTAATGGTGGACATGACTTCATTAATTAATTCCATAGGAATGTCACCAACCACACGTGGTCGTTTGCAGTCCTCGTGAGATAACGGCTCAGAAGGCTTTCGCTTTTCTCCACCTACATATGTGCAGAGGGTCAAATCTATTTCAGTCCCTCCAGAAAAACGCGATTATGTGATCGCTTGATTTCATGCATAATCAGCCAAAGTCCGCATTTTTTCAAATATGCCGCACTTTCGCCGCATAATTTGCCGATTTCAGCAAGAAAAATATGCGGGGCTAGCATGATTTCATAATCCCTGTATTTTAGTTGCAAAAAAGTCTCATATCTTAGCAGAAAGTTGAAAAATGTTGCGTTTACTTCACACAAGTAAAGCGCCATTATTTTCCCCCTGTTGCCATGGGAACCTTATGAAGTGACGTAATGACGCGACGTGAACGTCATCTGTAAACCCCGCGGTGAAACCATGATGAAGCACGCCAATAATTCTCATTTGCCAACAAAAATAAGCTCAAAAGACCGCGCGAAGCAGTTTCCCGGTGTGTTACCTGACGCTGTATGTTAGTAGTGTGTAAAATAATTTACGTTGCAGTAAGAGATGCACTTTGTGCACTGGAAGCACTTCATTTAACACAAGATGTCTGTTTTGTATCGCTAACCCTGTTAAACAGGAAGCACACGTTTTATTTTTTTATATTTTATTTATTCATTTTTACCGAAGTTGAATATTCCTTTCGTAAAGCGACAGAACTTATTTGACTCAATGTTTTGTAATTTTGAGCCGTGTGTTGATTAAGGTCTGAAATAAAACAGAATGAGAACTTCAATATTCTGTGATTTAGTAATTCTGCCTCTTGACATGAAGGCAGTATCTAGTGAGAACAGGGTGTTGGGGGGGAAATCACCTTTTTTTCCTCTTTTGCATCAAAAACCGCAGTTTTTGCAAGTTCCCGCAATTTCATCGCATAAAATTGCAAAAATATCCCGCATATTCCATCGCATTTTTTAAGAAAACGTGCCGCATAATCAAGGATTTTTGCCCGCAACAATCACAAAAAAATCCCGCGTTTTTCTGGAGGGACTGCTATTAAGATTAAGAAGTGGTCATTGTGATGCCTAAGAAACACTCTTCACAGACCCGCCAATCCGATTCAAAAGGATTTAGCAACTTTAATACATCAAATATCTGCAGTACATATTTATTTGGAATATATTATCATGTAATATTCTATATTATCATTTATTCAGCAGTGATTTCTGGTTCTCGAATCTGATTGGCTGATAGCCGCGCGATATTTTAGCGCTCAAAAATACTACCTTTTCACCGTTTGTATCACTCCGCTTGAAGCGACTGTCACAGTGGCCGAGCAAAACCACCGTAATTTATGCGAATACTACATTTGTTGTACCACGAACTGTAGTTATAAGAGTTTTTTAGGCGCGAAAGTTGTTGTTTGGACATAAAATATGTGACTCATATTTAATCATAGCGCATATTTTACAATTTCTTTGGACGTTTTCGGAGATTCGAGCTCCAGGCCGTCTGCGGCCGTTCAGGGGTCATGTAACCTCCCTAATAGTGGTTAAACATGAGATATGGTTTATTTTGGTTTATTTCCGGTCTTATTAATCTATTACTTGTTCCAGAGCTAACGGAATTGAGCTGTTAAATTTGATCATTTAATATTAAGGCTGAATGTAACTTGCATCCTGTATAGCATAGCAAATTGGCTACACTAGATGGTTAATATCAGACGAAGACACTTCAAATACATAAAACATTAGCCTATAGACAGTGTTTCTTGAGCAGCGAAAACGCTGTAAAAAAATCAAACATCAGATTTTTTTTTACCTTTGTAATGCATAGAAAGACGCAGAGATCTCCGAACTGCGTGCAACACTTCATTCACGATAGAGGTGGGGCGAATTTATGAGGTTTGACTGACAGTTTGAGGATCCAATGGAGTTACTAGGTTTTGTCAAGGGCTTTTTAAAATCCTATTCATTCGTTAAATATTTGTAAAACCCACACTAGAGTCATTTATAATGGCCATTGTTGTTAATTTAATTATTTTTATTCAATAAATAATATTTTAAATAAATATGTTGTATTTTTTTTTACTGAGAAAGGGTCCATTAGGGCGTAATATGGATTGAGTGAAAGTTACATTAATACGCCATTAGATGGCGGCAAAACACAACGAGTGAATGAGACTCATTCAATGAGTCAGTAGCAAGAGACTTTTAAATTGAAAAAACTTGTTTTAGCGCTTTATGTTGTGGGAAATCCCAACCCCTTAGCTGTAAAAACGGCAACTACAAAAATCGCTTTCCTCGGCGGACATTCAAACGTATTTTTATAATGGATATAATGTTATGGACATCGAACATATAACATGAATGTTATATAAGACACAGGTAATGCTTGCTTTCTCTCTCTTTCTCTACGTAACACTGAGTCTCAATGGAGGGACTCAACTTTCCTCCGTTACTAGTTCAAAAGTGACGTTTTAGAATGGGTAACGGAGGCTCGGTCAAACTTCCGTGGCGGAAGGAACAGGGTTTGAAGAGCTCCGTTGTTGTTTTTATTTATTTACACAATGTTGCATAAACGGAAATATCACTCATAGCAGTGAGATATAGCTGTATATCAGCACGCTGCGATTACGGCCAAATGGGCCGTTCACATATCGCGCCTAAAAACGCGTGGAAAGCGCGGCCGCTTCGCTTCCTCTTTCTTTTTGCAAGCGTATATATCCACTATATGGTGTCGGCCATTTTGTAGTGCTGTCCGAATTCTGAGTGAACGACTTAATTCCCTACATTCGTTCACTACTTTTACCCACAATCCTCTCTGATTTTGAGTGTACATTCGATGTGTACTCGTTAAAGCGCCGTTACCCAAAATCCAACGCGATTGAGCGCGAAAAAAATAAATATGGCGGACGGCAATACGGGAAGCGGCAACTTCTACAAATGTAAGTGTCATTTTTTATTAATTAGAACATCTTTGTAAAGATATTTTGAAGCGAAATGATACAGATTTATATCATAATATATATACTTATTATCATATGATAATTTGGTCGATTTATCTCATATGTTAGTGAACTGTTGTACATTGTATACTGTTGTTTATATTGTATTTATTTACTATTATATTTTTTATTAACAAATGTGACAGTGTAGTGTTTTTGTTCTGTTATTTTAAAATATAAATTTACTAAATAGCATGACACAGGTGTTTTTATTCTCAATAAACATGACAAATAAACAGTAATATACAATTCAGGACATATTACAGACGGGTATAGGAAATGTTAATGATGAAATTGTCTGCGCTGTCTGGCGCGTGCTATTAACGTCGGCGTCCGAATTCGCTCACTCATTTTCGTTCACTCTTTGCTGATATAGTGTACTCAACTGTCATGCACTATATAGGGGTTAGTGAACGACATGTGGGCGGTTTCGGACACAGCTTGCGTTTCTGTAGCGTCTGCCGTTGCTATGCGACCATGAACTGCTCTCTCCACGACTACGCGGTAGTTTCAATGGATTTCCATCACCGAGAAGCCCTTGCAGAAGCTCTAGTATAAGATTTATTTATGGAGAAGAAAAAACAAACTCCCGCAGTGTTTGGGTGCACCACGGAGAATTTCACAAACTCATCCAAGAGCTCCGTCTGGACGATGAGAGATTCAAAGTCTATTTCAGAGTTGACAAGGACCAGTTTGATAATCTTTTAAGAACAATTGGCCCAAGCATCACCAAACAGAGCTTCTGCCGTGAAACCGTCTCTCCTGCACAACGACTCTGCGCTCGTCTGAGGTGATTAGGCGACCGTTAGGGAAAGGGTTGATTGGATGGTTCTTGTCCCATGACCTGCGGTGCGATTGAGACATTCTGAAAAGTTGAGATGTTTTCATCTCGCCGCGGCACAGGCGCGCCTGGAAAAAACGAGCACTTCCATTTTGAGCGCGCTTACCGCGATATTGGAAATAATGAAAATGCGCGAGCAAAAGACGCGATATGTAAGATATCAGCCGTGTTGATATACAGCTATATCTCACTGCTACGAGTGGGAAATTGCTCATCTAAAATATGATGTTGTGATATTTCAATTATTGGATGAAATGGGTAAAAATGTATTTTAAAGTTACTTAATAACATAAAATTAAGAATAAGTCATAAAGTAATGATACACTTATACATTGTTATTATTATAAATTATAACTCTACAAGAAAGTGCCTATTAATTTGAGGAACTACAGGGGGTTTGTATGTCGATAAACAGCTAATAAATATTTAAAGCATAAAAATGAAAAGATAATTTTAAATAATCAAAAAAAAAATCTTAGCAAAAAATTATTAGTTTATCTGAATGTCAACATCATCCGAGAATCTTGAACTACAAATGAGTTGTTAAATTATTGTAATATTAAAAATATTAGAATTAAAATCTCAGGGGATACTGTCATTTGATCAATTTCATACACCCTTGCTGAATAAAAGTATAATAAATATTCTTAGTGACCCCAAATTTTGAACAATAGTGTAGATTTATCATTTAGACTACATAAGCGGTACAGCAATTTTCTATCATTTCTAATAAGACATTGATTAAAATACTATGAAATAAGTTGATACCTGGATTGGGCTCCAGACCAGATGCTGCTTTCCGGGCCGGGCTTACGCTGCCTCCTCCAGCCAGTTCCACTTGGGCGGGACTACTGCTATAGTACAGGGGGCGGGTCACGGGTGGAGCACTGATCACTGCCCCAATCAGAGAAGAGAATCGTTTGTTTACATAGCCATGCCACATATGTGACTGAATAACATTAACTGTAACATTGCTAATCACCTGTGGGAATCTGTCCACCCGATAAACCAACCAAGAAGTTTTCACTCCAGATGGGCGAGTTATGACTATAAACCTCCTCCTCCAGCATAGACAAAAACCTGGGGACAATATCCACAATATTGACCTGTTAAGCCCAAATCATACTTTTTATTAAAGCATACTTCAGTGACGCGTATCAAAGTATAATCCATTTGAAGGCATGCATGAACGCAATGCCAAAAAGTTTCATCTTTGTCCCGAGTTTGTGCTATTTTTCTTCAGAAGTTATGACCGATAAAAAAATCTTTAAAAGAATACAAACTAAAAGTTCTCATAAGCCCCTCACACAAGCACTAATCAATGCAGGCGTCTGTTGTATTTTGTTGTTGTTGCGTCTCTTTAGTTTAGTTTTCTACTGTGAAATAACGGCCCGGGGCAGTGTTGCCACGTTGTGGAACATCTAATTAGTGCAAAACAAATGAAATGCAAATGTGCGACCTGCACGTACAAAGTATGCATACAGTTCTGGTGGCATTTTCTGCATCACGCTCACTGCACGTGGACCCCCGCGTTAGCGTAAAAACCGAAGGATGCTTTGGGCTTTATTAGTGGAAATTTTTGTCTGTGTGGTTGTGTGCTTACTTGGGGAAATGTGTGAGAATGAGTGTGCGTTTCTCAGGCGGTAGTTTGTCTTTCTCCTGTCGGGCCTGTTCCAGCAGCTGTTTCCTCATTACAGTGAACACAGAGCGCAGAAAAGTGCGTCCAAAAATCTGTGTGGCCTCATACCGAGGAAGACTGTCACAGAACTGGGGAACGTTACAATAACACAGCCACCTGCACAGGACCACACAAGAAGACCAGAAATGTGCATTAATGTCACCATGAAATCAAAATAAGTTCCCCTCCCACTTGCAATGACATCTCGTTTTTTCTGATGACGTGTTTTTGCCGTAAGGACCTGTCACTCGTATCAGCAAACCACAACCATCCAACGAACCAATCAATTCCAAATGGATAAAATCATGTCCCGCTCTACATTTGTTCTTGTTTGGGAAGCCGCTTCATTTGGATATACATCACAATAGGGGGAAAAGCGACTATCTTTAAGAAAATAAATAGGGCCGATTGTTATTTCATGTTATGTTTAAATGACAATAAGGTATAAAAAATATTTTTTAAAGAAAAATGACATTTTATTTTTCCCTATGGAAAACGAGACCCTCTTCTCTGACCCGAAATTCAAAAAATCTCCCAGTCACCTGGTGTAATTGACTTTATAACCAGCTACGTCATCCTCGGGTGCTCTTTGCCTTCTTTGTGAGGGCGTCTCTAGCTGCCAGTAGTTGATCTGGTTGAGGAACATCTTTGCAAGCTCCACAATGGTTTGCCTTTCTTTAGAGGGTAGGTGGCTAAACTTGTACTGCACAAAGTTGTTCACACCCTGCAACAAAAACATCTGTGTGACGCCAACAGCAAGGATGTCAGGAATGTGTCTACGGTTATTAGGTATCTCTTTGACTCATGCATCACAGGCAAAGTACACTGCCTACAAATTAACCAAGAGAAGTGAGAGCCGCGGTAACCCAGTGAATGTTGTTAAAGCCCTGTTAATGACCTTTTGTAGTTTTTTTTGGTCCACTAGAATAGGTTTTCATGCTTAATTGCTCAAAAACATAATTTTTTCACATATCTTATATAGTTGTAGCACCTCCCTTTCTCCCTCTGTCTGTCAGTAATACTCTGTTTAGTTCCTGTTTTGTCCCTCTTTCGAAAAAGCATAATGTGCTCTGATTGGTTGACTGGAACAGCGTGTTGCGATCGGCCAACTGCTTCAACTGTGTTTGTAGAGTTTCAACACCCTGCTAACTCAACTCATGTGTGACGTGTACGTTCTCAGAAGAAAACTCAAGACTACAATCGAGGTGTTGCATATAGAGAATCATATCACATATAGAGAGAATCATATCGCATATAGAGAATCATATCACAACCTTGTTCATGCTCAATCAGCAACATTACACACTAAAGACGTTCCCCAAAATGTCCTGTTTTTATCACTGGCTGATTCAGAAGAAAGCTACTGTTTGGCGGTTTATCTATGTCTGCACCTTCACACTTCCTGACGCTGAGACTGTTTTTGATATGATGTTTGAACATGATGGTGAAGAAAAAGTTATTACGGTTTAGTACTATTTAGCATGGATGTTACCAAATGTTTAATAGTCGATATTCAATGCGGTCAAAGCATACCTGTTCAATGCTTGGTTTTTCAAAAGGTGGGCTTTCCAGAGCTTCCACCACTGGTCTTCCCATCTGCAGGATGCATTTCCTTAGCAACTAAGAAATTTGCAAAAAAGTAGGTAAGATGGACGAATAGCAGCAAACGGAATAAATGCATCCGCATGGAAATTTTAGGTAAAAGTTTAGGTTCAGTAAAAAAATAAAAATAAATTTTAAGAATTTTTAAAAGAAATGAATACTTTTATTCAGCAACTAAAGGAGACGTTAAATTGATTAAAAGTGACAGTAAAGACGTGTTTTATGTGGCATAAGATCGTAATATTTGAATTTAAATAAATGCCGTTCTTTTAAAGTTTTATTCATCAAAACACTCTGGAAGAAATTGAACTATTTTCAACATTGATGAGAATCGTTTCTTGAACACCAAATCAGTATTTCTGAAGGATCATGTGACACTGAAGATTCAGCTTTGCAATCACAGGAATAAATTACATTTTAAAAAATGGAAAACATTTATTTTAAATTGTGAAAATATTTCACGATATTACTGTTTTTACTGGGTTTGAGCATAAGAGGCTTCTTTCAACTTTATGTTTTACAATTAATATAATTAACAAAACAGACAAGCGTCACCATTTCATTTAGTGACAATATTTGTAATATTTCCGAAAAGGAATCATTCATGGTTGCAGCACTGCTCAGTATGCACAACCCGGAAGACTCACTTTGAAGAGAGAGAAGTAAACTTGTTTAGTGTCAGGATCCTCCTCTTTATGGACACATGTGTACAAGTACTCCACATCCAGTACGATTCCAAGCAATCTGTTCATCTCCTCCTCCGACACGTTCTCCAAGTGTGTCACATGGTCACCTGGCCAGAGAAGCACAAGAATGAAAGAAGGCCTTCGAATGATGGAGCTGAATCATAAAACTGTTGACTATTAGGTATTAATCTTAAATATACATTTTTATTTACGTTGTTTACCGCAAAAGTTTCAAATACGTTATTTGTGTAAAAACATACTATCGCTTAGCGACGTATATAATGTATAAATCGTTTTTGAAAGATTTATACGTTATAACACTAAATATCAATTTCTCGGAGATTTTATCTTCCGGAACTCTACCGGCGTGCTCTATTATTACACAAGCGGTCATTACCGAGGGTGTGGCTGCAGCTTCTGCATGGCTCCATTAAGTTAACAACGATTGGCTGCTCAGCCCTGGGCGGGGTTGGAGGGGGTGGAGTTGGTGGTGGATTTTGACTCTTCCAGCCATTACACTTACAAGCTCCTTCAGCCTGTGAGAGGACAAAACAGATCAGTCAAAAAAACAGACACTAAAATGACCACATTAGGAATACGTTCATACTAATAAACAGTAAAGCTACAACAAAACGTATTGAAACCAATAGAATCTAGTAGACATTATTTAAAGAAAATTAATTCAAACTTTATTTCATTGCTTTAAAGGGCATTCTTAAATGCTAGCATCCTTAAAGTCCATAGAGAATTCCTGATTTACAGGTTTTAGGAGAACAAATTGGAAAACTTTATTTAGCCTCGATTAATCTTATGTTTTTAATGCTGATGGTCTTTGTTTCTGTAGAGGGTTTAATCAATAGTGTTGGGGTAACACATTACAAGTAACTTGAGTTGCATACCGTAATTTCTGGACTATTCAACGCAACTGAATATAAGCCGCACCCACTGAATTAAAAAAAAAAATATTATTTTGAACATAAATAAGGCGCACATGTCTATAAGCCGCAGGTGTCTACAGGTACATTGAAACAAATTAACTTTACAGCGGCTTTAATTAACTTCTAAAATCCTCAAACGTTTTGGCTTTCTGTCGGATCTGCAGAGTTGAAACATGTCAACACCGTTCCTTCACATTCTGTGACGTGCTCAGTATTTGGCGTCATGTTTACTGTTTAGATTGAATCGAGCGAGCTCAAACTTCCCATCATTCTGATTACTGTAGTCATTTTGTCACCCTCATCATGACAAAGACACAGAGAAATGCATATGATGCTGCTCGCGAGTTGATCTGACTGTTGGAAAAGGAAATAATGAGTCGATGAGAAGACGTTGGAAACAGCAGCGTGAGGAATTGACTCGGTGCAAAAAGACAACTAAGGGGCCGTTCGCATATCGCGTCTTTTGCATCATATGCATTTCCCCGTGTCTTCATCATGATGAGGGTGACAAAATGACTACCGTAATCAGAACGATGGGAAGTTTGAGTGCGCTCGATTTAATCTAAACGGTAAACATGCCGCCAAAAAACTGAGCACATCACAAAAAAA
Source organism: Opsariichthys bidens (assembly GCA_037194245.1). Taxonomy (NCBI): domain Eukaryota; kingdom Metazoa; phylum Chordata; class Actinopteri; order Cypriniformes; family Xenocyprididae; genus Opsariichthys; species Opsariichthys bidens. Next base: position 2,971,185 of record CM074306.1, on the reverse strand, counting down.
TTTGAAAGCGGGAAAAATCCATATATTAGCCGCGTCTTTGTTTAAGCCGCAAGGTTCAAAGCGGGGGGAAAAAGTTGCGGCTTATAGTCCGGAAAATACGGTAATCAGATTACTTTTTCATGCAACTAGTAAAGTAATGCATTGCTTTTTTCAATTTACTACAGAATATAAGTTACTTTTTCAAATAAGTAACGCAAGTTAATTTTTCACATTGACTAACAGCTCTCCTGTCTCCATGTTGAGAGAAATAAATTGCAGTGGTGTATTTGTGAGCATGATGGTTATTGTAGTAAATGTGAACATGTATCTCACTTGCTCGAAAACATTCAGTGTTCCTCAAAATGAATAAAAACAGAGTGTAAAGCGATCTCAGATTTTTATGCAAACCTGTAATAATTTGCTACTATATTAAATTGCATAAATATACTTTGTGTTTAATCTCACTTTAATAGCCAATGTCTTTGCTGCTGACCTTCAATGATCTAATTCAACCATACTAAAATTTAGACTTAGAAAGAGTGTTGAGCTTCTTTCTCCTGTATCCTTTCTTCTTTAATCCAGAATGGCAACACAGCTGAAAGGTTTGCTTAAAAAGGTATGCTTTTCATTCAGCTCGAAGCTTATTCTTTTAATTTTGTGTGTTACATTTGCCAAAAATAGAACTTTTTTGTTATTAAAAAACAAACAAGCAAGCCCAGCACAGGTGAGAAAAAGTATCGCAATATCGCAGTACGCAATTAGTTACTTTTTTTAGGGAGTAATGCAATATTGTAATGCATTACTTTTAAAAGCAACTTTCCCCAACACTGTTAATTAATCAAAATTAAATCATCACATAAATGTTGAAACATGCCTAAACGCACTCGAGTTTAAAAGGTAATGGCCACTATTGTTGATTTACATACTGACAACTAACCCTGCATAGGGAAATGAAATGACACATGCTGCTTATGCTTCATTCAAGTCGGCATGAAATGAACTTCCCTATTGTGACGTCGATCCGAGAGAAACGGCTTCTCGAACAAGAGAACATTTTTATTTTGTCCATTTTTAATTGATTGGATCGCTGTGGTCTACTATTGCTGCAATGTTATGTGACCGGTAGTCCTGACTTTATGGCAAAAAAAAAACATCAAAAAAGAGATGCTGTTGCAAGCGGGAGAGGAATTTCTTTAGATTAAAGATAATAAGGGCACATTAATTTTTTTTAAATTTAATAAAAAAAATTACTACAATAAATAAATTAAATATCAATCCAAAGATAATGATGAAAATGAAAAGTGAAGGCAAACTAGTACTACAATGAAATACAGATATTTATTAATTTGTTTGGTGAATTAATAATGAATTTAATGATTTATGTTTCATTAACAATTTTATTTAACCCTTTCACGCATAGAGGTCACTACAGTGAACAGCTATTAAAAAGCCATTTTATACCTGGGTTTTGATGGCATAGTTGCACATCAACCACTAAAGTGGACTGGACTCTAGTGCATCATCTTATACACTGCCACCAAGTGGCAAGCCTTTGTATGTGGTATTTGTTTTTCTCCAAACCAAGATGGCCGACGGCCAGTCAGAAATGCCAAGTTGCTCCGGAATATCCATCCATTCCTTCTATCCTAGGAGACTCTTGCAGGTAAAACAAACAAAAAAAATTGTTGTAAAATCAATTAACATCTAAGGAGTCATATCATAGTTAAATTTTCCAAGTATTGATTTAGATGGCGAAGACATTCTGATTAATCATCTGTCCGCTAAATTGGATATCATGCATCACGAACTATACTTCAGCCACAATTCATATTATTACTGTGACTGTTGTTCTTGAAAATACTTCATCTGCAGTAACTATTTTGGCTGTAAATAAATGTATTTGTGTTATTAGACTATGATTTGCAGTTGTGTCAAAAAAGTAAATTTATAACATAATGCATGTTACTTGTAATGAGTTACTTTACTCATTACATCAAAAAAGTAATCCGATTACATAATGCATGTTAATTGTAATGTGTTACTTTACTCATTACATCAAAAAAGTAATCCGATTACATAATGCATGTTAATTGTAATGTTACTTTACTCATTACATCAAAAAAGTAATCCGATTACATAATGCATGTTACTTGTAATGTGTTACTTTACTCATTACATCAAAAAAGTAATCCGATTACATAATGCATGTTACTTGTAATGAGTTACTTTACTCATTACATCAAAAAAGTAATCCGATTACATAATGCATGTTAATTGTAATGTTACTTTACTCATTACATCAAAAAAGTAATCCGATTACATAATGCATGTTAATTGTAATGTTACTTTACTCATTACATCAAAAAAGTAATCCGATTACATAATGCATGTTACTTGTAATGTGTTACTTTACTCATTACATCAAAAAAGTAATCCGATTACATAATGCATGTTACTTGTAATGAGTTACTTTACTCATTACATCAAAAAGGTAATCCGATTACATAATGCATGTTACTTGTAATGTGTTACTTTACTCATTACATCAAACAAGTAATCCGATTACATAATGCATGTTACTTGTAATGAGTTACTTTACTCATTACATCAAAAAGGTAATCCGATTACATAATACATGTTACTTGTAATGTGTTACTTTACTCATTACATCAAAAAGGTAATCCGATTACATAATGCATGTTACTTGTAATGAGTTACTTTACTCATTACATCAAAAAGGTAATCCGATTACATAATACATGTTACTTGTAATGTGTTACTTTACTCATTACATCAAAAAGGTAATCCGATTACCTAATGCATGTTACTTGTAATGTGTTACCCCAACACTGCTCATTTTTCCAGTCTGAAAACATCAATAAATCAATGTAGATTTCAGTCCGAGGTTTACTCGGAAGAGGAGAGTGAAATTTATCCATTTTGGACAACATAATCAGAATGGTCAGCTAATAGGGGTAAATAAACATAGTCTGGTAGACTGGAGGCTGCGTGAGCGTTATCTATGTCACCATTTTCTATGGGAGCTGCTGACATTCAACTTATATGAAGTTCTTCTCTGTTTGCTGGTTGCACTTGAATCTCAGTTGTGTTTGCAATAACTGAAGCTGTATTAAATTACATTTTTTGTATATATTTTATAGTTTTCACATAATTTTATTCATTGGTTTGTTAAATATACACAGTATTACTGTGCTATTACTGTAGTAATACTGTAATACTAAGCCTAGTTTCTCCCAAGGTTTTTTTTCTCCATTTTGTTGGAGTTTTGGTTCCTAGCCTTTGGCTTGCTTAAGTTGGGGACACTTGCTTGATATTCAGCAGTGTTTTTGATATGCCTGTATTTGGCACCGTTGTATGTGAACTGATCTGAGCCGGACGATTACGTCACTGTTTTCTGCAGTGCTGATATACATTAATTAACAAGACTAATAACTACTGATATTTGCAACGGAATGAATCAATAATATATAGAATAAGCTGGACAATCACACCATTTTCTTTGGGAGCTGCTGTGCAGCCAAAATTATTTGCCAATTATTAATGTAAAGCTGCTTCGACACAATTTGCATTGTAAAAAGCGCTATATAAATAAAGGTGACTTGACATGACTAGTATGTTTAATACAGTCGCTCTTTAGTTAAAAACGTAAACGTGACATGTCCACTTAAGTGGACATCTAAAAATCTCTAAAATGTTAAAAATTAAAATCTTGTTTTTCATGCCTTAAGAGTAATAAAACAGGGGGGGGGGGAACTGACTGTGGTTATCATAATTCATGGATGATAGGGTTAACGATTTATTTAATATTTCAACATTTGAGTAATTTTGCCCTCCATATGCTGCTTGTGCTCGATCTGACTACAATGAGCAGACGACGCCCCCCAGCAACAGACCCCGCCCCCGGCAACAGACCACGCCCCTTCAGCAGCTGTCATCCTGTCAAAACAAAGACACCGCTTTCGCCTCATGAGTAATCAACTTCAGATTGTTTCTCCTGTTCTAACAAAACTCTCACACCAATGAGACTTCAGTTTGACTTGCCAAAATACAATAAAAAAAAAAAAAAAAAGACATTCGCTGTTAAAAGAACAAACATTGACAACCCGCCAAGAGCACCCAATGTTCGCGTCATGTCACCCACTCTGGGCTAAACAGCGGGATGATCTTGCAGATCACGGAAATGATTGGTCCATTGATGTATTTTTTGTAGTGAATTAAGTTCAGGTACAAGCGCACGAAAACATACATTCGCAATTTAAAAGAATGGAGGACAAAGAGATGGCTTTTGTGCTGTGCTTGCACATTCAAGAGTGGGTAAAGTAAGGTAACAGCTAGTTTCGGCTATCAGATAAACAAATAAAAACGCGTCTTTTCTTTGCACTGTAGACGCAAACAACGTTTTTTCCCGCTCTGACGTACCTTGCACGAGGAATAAACGGCGAGTTTCTCCAGTTTCTTCGGACGCGGGGAGGAGCGGAGCTGCGCCTTCTTGACGGCAATACGTGCAGAACCGACAGCAGCGCTCGAACACTCGGTTCCACCGACTCCCGGTGCAGCCGGAGCCGAGCCCGCCGCGCCCACCGCCGGGGAGCCTTGAGGAATCCCGGTGCTTTCCGACATCGAGCCTGGTACCGCGCTCAGACTCGAATCCTCGAAGTCCGCCCGCTTGTATTCGCGCTCTCTACCCCTCAACAGCGGGATCAGACATGGCGTTCATCCCTGCTTTTTATGTGACATTGTAAATCCGCTTCGTCTCCGCTAGGGGAGGCACAAAATGAATCCCGTTATGATTCGGAGAAGGATACAAATATGTCATGATTCTGAGCGAACCCTTCAAGGTCAAATACATTAAGAGGGTTGGACATGATTTGTAGAGACATTTTTGCTCATAAAATGACCAGCTAGAAACATACTTTTAAATAATCCTGCTAAAAAAAAAAAAAAAATACAAAAATCTCTAAAACTAGTCTCCCTCCTGAAAGTCACCAAAACCTCTTTAAACTCAGCCAACAGACAAGCCTGACTAGTTTCAGCTGTTTTTATATAAATACATATAAAGCCATACAACTTACCTGCATGTGAAGCCACTACTTGCTTGAATAACATGATTGTGATGCAATAATGGCCTAGTTGTAATTTCATCTCTTTAGTAAACATACTTTAGACCTGCAGATGCCACTAAAAGCTTTATGAAAAGGATTGAAATAAAGTTAAAAGCAATAAAAAAACAACTTTGTTATACAGCAGATGTATGCTTAGTGACTTATTGGTAACTAAAACTTTTTTTTTTTAGATGATTTATAATATATATATAATAAAACATCTAAAAAAAGTTTTTTTTCATCATATATATATATATAAATTTTTTAATGCAATTTTTCATCATATATATATATATGATGAAAATTGCATTTAAAAAATTTGCCTAAGCAACTAACTCAAATAAGTTTAAGCACTACAAATGAAATAAAAATGTAAAAGCTAGAAATATTTTTAAATGCAAAATTACAAAAAAAAATTAAAATACTAAAAACAAATACTATAATAGAAGGTAGATAAAACTAAAATAACACTAGGGCTTAAATACTAATGATCACCTGTTCTCAAAAATGAACTAAAACATGTGATCATAAAACAGGCAGGTTTCACTATAAGAAAATAAGAAAAGAAACACTGTGTAAAATGAAGCTTATCCGCAATCAGTCATAGAATAAAATCAGCAATCAGTTCTTTATGAGCAAACAAATGTGTTGTGATTCAAGGTATACAATTTACTTGTGTCATTATCACAAACAAATGCTATTACAGAAGAATCTGCACTGGGAAGGGGAATTCCACTCAGTGATAAGACAAGATGTTAATTTGGCCCTCTGAACACACAACATTATCAATACCATTTATAAGAAATTTATTTGATACATTAACAGTAATATTAAGGTAACTGCATTTTTAGTCTCAAAGGGGAAACGCTTTAAAAAAAAAAAAAAAGACAAATTTAATGTAGCAGCGAATTTATGTGGTACCAGTATCCTGAAGAGTAGAATATTGAGAATGTTAAAAGTGGATGTTGTCTGATACTGGGAAGAAAAGCAGAGGAAGAACCATCATAATCTGTTCATGTGGGCACAGTTAGTGACAAAAACATTGTGAACGTTTTTGCTTCCTCATGAAAATTACAAAACAGACCACTAAAGAAAAGCTTTTTTTTTTTGTTAATAACACTACATACATTTTTATAAGATCACCATTGATTATAATTTAACCATTTTGTGAAAAAGAAACATAACTCCAACCCCTATCAAAGCAATTCCTGGTTACTGTACAATTGTTTTGTGTTTTTTTTTTTTTTTCATTTTTTTTGTTGTTGTTTTTTCATCTAACTCCCTATCAAGCATTAGTCCTGCAACAGTAAATGGAAAAGACGAATACATTGCAACACCCTATTTACAGTAAATTATTTATATATATTTATATCACTCTGGCTGTTCTTGCAAGAGATAATATCAAGACCAAAAATTAGTGCAAGGCATGAAGTAAGAAACACCTGGGTGAGTTAGAACCAGAAGAGTTTGAGTGTGACTGGTGCATGTTTGTGAAGGGGAAGTTACTTTGTTTTATCTAGACAGGATCTTTTTTTTTTTTTTTTTTTTTTTTAACTAATTGAATTTCACGTCCTTGTGTAAGCCTTTCATGCTGAGCGAAAGCGCAGCCAGATATTCACTCAGTTATAGGACGGTGCCAATAATACCAAAAAAAAAAAAGTGAAGGCTTGCTAACTGGTGAGAGAAGAACAGGGGGCAGGATCTTGGCTGTGTCTGTGTGTGTGTGTGTGTGTGTGTTGTGTGTTGGTTAAGAAGGAGGTGGGCTTTTTGTTGGCGGAGCAGCCTCAGGAAGTGGGCAGTCTGCCACTGAACAGAGCCGCTGGGACATCCAGAATCAGAGCGAAAGGGAACGAGCAGGGAAACGAGGTGGAGTGGAGCAAAGGGGCCGGGTAATTTGTCACGTCCTCTCTCACCATGTGGATAAGGTTGAAACTTTGATTTACGTCTTTTAGGCTTTGTAGTGATACATGCATCCATTACTCTGAAAAGTACATTTTTATAAAACAAAATCATAAAAAAAAAAAAAAAAAAGAATTGGATTGGATTGGAGAAAAAGAAATGACAAAGAAGACTGTATAGAGTTCTGAATTATGACCGGGCAGGCTAACCCTTGCAGAGGCCCCACCCCTTTTCATCCTGGTCAGGCAAATGACTTTTTTTTTTTTTCTTTCGGATGGATATTTGTGACAGCATATATTACAGTTTGGAGACAAGGCATGACCTTAAGCATGAATACAGTAAGAGGCCTGGGTCTCACAGAAAAACAACAAAACAAAAACACCGCAGATACATGGGCGGGGCAGAGCTTTTGTTACAGCGTAAGAGAGTTGTGGAAATGGGGAAAGCAGAGGCATTTCATTAGTTAGTCAAAACCAAGTTGGAGGGCGGGACCTTGCGTTAGTTGTTGCGGTAACAGTTTTGTGAGGGGGGATTTTTTTTTGCATTAGTTGCTGCAGCAGGGGGCCTTAGTGGGCTGGGCTGTCTCTGTGAGGTCCACGCCCCTACTCCGCCCACTGTTGGCTCCGGCAGCTTGGGGCTCGCTCTTAGGCAACCTTTTCGCTGAAGAGAGACAAAACAAGAGATGTTAGAATACATAGAAAACAATAAGATTTCAAAAACTTTTAGACTAATATAATCAATCATTGAATGTGTAATGTTTATGTAAGAAATAAAAGATGAGACATTAATATTCACAATGCAATTACGTATATTCCCTGAATCCTAAAAGATTCCTATAAGCCTAGGCTAAAATCTTTAATCGCTAGTTTGACGTTCACCAACAGCTGATTAATGACCGTTGCGATCAAATTTTTACCTCCGACAAAATTCTGTCAGTGTCAGAGGATTTGGCGCACAGTCCTGCGGTGTGACTTCTACGACGAACATCAAATCGTCTTTGATTGTCAAGACAAGCCGCGATCAAAATTAACGCTAGAGATTTCTTTATTAGCTATCATTTCTGTCCCGCGTATATGCGCGTCCCTTTTTTAACACGTCTGGATTGTCATAAATGACAGCTGAGATCACATGACGTGAGGATCATGTTCGTGCAGTCTGACAAGCAATAATCATTTTTATAAAGGACAATTATAAATCGTAGTGGCTTTAGAATGGCTTTGAGAGCCTTATTATTAATTATCATTAATAATAATAAAAATGACAGTTATAGAACAATGATCATTTTTACTGTACTTATTTGATCAAAAGTATTAGATCACATGATCCTTCAGAAACAATTCTAATATGCGGATTTGGTATTCAAGAGACATTTTTTATTATCAATGTGGAAAACATGTGCTGCTTAATATTTTTGTGGAACCCTGATACATTATTTTCAGGACTCTGATGAATAGAAAGTTCAAAAGAACATTTATTTGAAACAGACATATATATACACACACACACTGACACCGTAGCTACAACGGATGCGACCGTTGACGCATTGTGCTGCAACAGCAAGAAGCTGTCTACACTGGACATGTAAAACCAACAGTTGCAAATCCATTTGTCCTTCCTGTGTGAAGTATCACAAATGACAGGAGTACGTCATGAATAGAAAGAAGTATCGGTTTTAGAGCTGCAACTAACGATTATTTTTTCTGTCGACTAATCTAACGATTATTTTTATTACGTTTTATTTTATTAATCTAGTGATCTTTTTTTACGTAAGACATTAGAACTAATTTAGCAGTTGATTGAGGTGTAGAAACACTGGGACACGCCATTATGTAATAATACCATTTGATTTTGATTAAAAATAAGTCATTATGTGTGTTCGTCCAGTGGAAGACATTTAAACTTTAACATGAAGAGTGTCAAAGACTTTCTCTACAGTCTTAAAGGAACTTTGATAGTGTTCAAGCCACTGAACAAACGTCTCCTGAACCGTGTGTTTTTCCTCTTGCTCCGTCTGTGATGCAGCGAGTCTCAGCGAGCGCGCGGGGCGGGAATCAGGAGCGCGAGCGACTGAAACCTCGCACGTGCGAAAGAGAACGTCTGCGCACATCCAAATAAACTTCTTTGAAATGCAAAACTGATTTTCATTCGCTCAAAATATTTTCTTATTTGCGAGACGAAGATTTTCTCCTCAACTCAGTTCACGCGCACGAAATGCCCTTTCGCGCTCAAAATAGGATCTTGCGTGCGCAAACATTTGGCAGAGATCCTGTTTCATAGGTGGTACGCCTTCTCGGTTCTGCAAAGGGAACAAAGGACCGTTTTATTCGGCCTCTGTTTAAAGTATTCTCATACTTTTGATCATCGTGGTCTTGGTTTTTGTGATTGAATGGAACTTTCTCCGTTCCCAGGAGCAGAAGCCGGCATTACGCCAGATCAATGTAAACTGTGTGACGCGTCAACGTATTTTCGTAGTCGACGTAATCGATGACGTCGACGCGTCGTTGCAGCACTAATCGGTTTACTTTCGGGGATTTGTCATGTCGCATCCAGTGTAGACAACGTCACTGATTACAATAGGTTCTATCATCTTGTCGTGTCGCATCGCTCCACTCCGTCTTGCATCCAGTGTGAATCACTTCATTTTCAATCAATCTGAATGAATCCAATCAGATTCTGAAAGTTCTATTTTTTAATGACATAATTATGTTTCAACTGATTTTTTTTAAATAAACCTAAACATTTCTATAATAGCGGTCATAACATGTGCTTCAATATGTGTGAATCCGTTTTAAGTACAAATACATTGAATATACAACAGGCCATAGTGCATACATTTAGCGAAATGCTCCTCTCAAAGTTCATTTTTGTAGCTGAGTAATGAGTTGTCATCGAACCGCTTTTCCGACGTAAATGTGGCGTTTTTGCAAGCCGTTTTATTGATGCCTTTACACGGTTGATCGATTATGTGTGACAAGATACGGATTTCGGTAAGTTATACATATCTTTCAACATACTTTGGATGTTCATTCATGTTTATTTCGTGTTGTAACTAGTAAAGCAGAAGAGATTCAGTTCACGTGCGCTCTGCTTGAACTGAAGTGTTACAGCGGTCAGTCACGACAGTGTGCCAAGAAAGATCGCGACACCTCGAGAGACGTCTATGGTCTCACTCCTGTCTATGAAAAAGTAGCCCATTTTCGATTCTTGCTAGGTTCATTGTGCTTGCAATTTTACCCGATCACCCACCCAACTTGTCTCAAAAAAATTCTTTGGATCTACATGATTCAAATAAACAACATATTTGCATTCAAAACGGTGAATTTTGGAGAAAAATGACTAGTTTAAAGGTATGTGTGCAAAAGTTCTGTTTGGAATACATAAGATGCACATTCACCATTATGTCACCGGAGCTACCGTGAGTATAATTGTCATTTTGACTTTGAAGACATTACTGAAAGGAAAGCTGACAAATATGTCAGAAGAGTTTATTTAGTAAATATTCAGTCCAGTTTGGAAGACGTAAATAAACATGGACATCCAAAAGAAGTAAAACGTATGCAAACATCAGAAATTATATGCAATCATAGGGTAAACTTATGCATCCCGACACTGCGCATGTGAATACCAAGCGTTTAGATGCTACGTTTTTAATATTGACAGAATTATTTCAGCTCTACACCCCTTTCAATCGGATCGAAATTTAAATCGGATTGAGCTCCACAGATCGATTGACGTGTTTACATGAAGCCTTTTCAATTCGACTGGGCTATCAATCTGATTGTGAACAAATCATTAAGCTACTGTCTATGAGGTAAAACCTTACCAATGGCCATGAATATCTCATTCACATTCATGGAGGTCTTTGCTGACGTCTCCATGAACAGCAAACTGTTGTCATCTGCGTAAGACTGAGCATCCTTTAGAAATAAAACAGCTTGGGTGAGGGAGACAGCTTTGGTTACAAATGAAAACTATCTCTGGTTGGTCTCGTTGTGAAGCAATGTATACCTGGAAGTCCACAGCTCTCTTATTGGCAAGGTCAGCTTTGTTCCCAGACAGTGCAATGACAATGTTTGGGCTGGCCTGCCTCTGAAGCTCCTTAACCCAGTTCTTTGCTCTTGCAAACGACTCCTTTGAGGTGAAGAAAGTCATTGGCGCGATAAAAGAAGCACCGAAGAGACAAAGAAGTATGACAATATGACAAAGTTGGTCTTAAAACAACTATTCATTCATGAAGAGAACAATGAATCTACTCACCTCATTGGTGATGTCATAAACTACAATGGCAGCTTGGGCACCTCTGTAGTACATGGGGGCCAAACTGTGATAACGCTCCTGTCCGGCTGTGTCCCAAATCTCAAACTTTACCGTTGTGTCATCCAAGCACACCGTCTGCGTTAGAAAGGCCGCTGGAAGCAAAAGTCAGAAGTTGCTAAGAACATGTACAAAAAGATACACACAAATATAGGCCAAAAATCCCCTACCTCCTATTGTGCTTTCTTGGAACTCATGAAACTGCCCCTTTACGAAGCGCAGTACGAGGCTGGACTTTCCCACAGCCGACTCTCCTAGCAAGACCAGTTTAAACTGGCAGATCTTATTGCCCGCGTTGGACCCGTTGGGGCGTGTTGCTCCTCCCCTATTGGCCATGACAGTTGTCAATCACCCCGTCTCCTTTACGCGGTCACACACACACCGAGAGCTGTCCCAGTACTGGCTGCACAAGGCAACATGTACAAAAAAAAAAAAAAAAGAGAAATGAAAAAGAGCACTTTCATGTTGACTGCAGACAAAGATCTTTTCTTCTCTTTTTTTCTCTATTCAAAGCTCTCTTACAGGGAAATAGCTTATCTTGGTTATGGCAGTAGCGACTAGTAACTCAAATGCTATTTTTGAATTTGGGCATTTTTGCTCAAAACAAATGGATGATACAAAAATAAATCGATGTACACATCTGTCATTTTCTACCTTACAGTTGAATATATGACATTGTGACAACTAATTATAGTGATCTCAAACCAATTTATGAAGTGACTGAAGATACTCAATTACAATGTTTGGTTATCACAATAATCACAAACTGAACATCATAATGCCTCAATACAAAAAAAAACACACAGTAATTTAAAGCATTTAAATATCTATGACACAATGCATCACAAAAATTTGTTTTTAACAGTGATGATGAATGTTTCTTGAGCAGCAAATCAGAATAGAATGATTTCTGAAGGATCACGTGACACCGAAGACTGCTTAAAATTCAGCTTTTTTGAATAGAAAACATTTATTTTAAAATGCAATAGTTTCACAATACTACCGTTTTGCTATTTTTGATCAAATACAGACTCCTTTCCAACTCCACACACAAACATATACAAAGATCTTTATTACGTTTAAAATTCAATAATATTTCCATGACTGTGGGAACTTAAACAATTCCTTTATTGACAATAATTTTACATAGCTGAAATCCTTGCAGAAATAATTGTCTGTAGCTATGGTAACCCATTCTAGCACAGAATGTCCTGAGTAAGCAGTCAAAACAAGCGTTCCTATTTAGCCTGAAAAGAAAAAAAAAAAAAAGCAGCAATTCACACATGTCACTTCCCAACCAAGTATCTCAGCCTTCAGAATGACTACACATACCTGGGATGGATACAATACCAGAGACACAGCCACCAACTCAAATGACGGTAGTAAAACTCAAGGAATTTCATAGACGTTTGCTGTGGCAGTGACCTCAAGGCTTAAAACAGCAGGGAAAACACTTTCCCTGTCAAAATTGCAGTTAACTGCTGTTGTGAAATAGGAGAACATAAAAACAGACCCCTGATGCTTGTGTGGCTGCTGTGACATTGCATCACTGCTGATCTTTCTATAAGAAAGAAAGCAAGATCTGCTTTGGCACATCGAATCAACAGGATCTCATTCTGCATAACAGGACATAAACCAACTCTTTGAGATGCAAGCCTGGTATGTCTGGTTTAAGACACAACCTATGGCAACAGCTGATATAAGAAGCCTTTTCACACTTCCCCCGAGTGCAATGGCACGGCTAACGTACAATATTCAAAAGCGAAACAAAAAAAGCACAGCTTATGAGACGAGTCATGACATTGCAAAAATAAGATCACCTGTGAGAGGTTTAAGTCAAGTGCTGCTGGTCAGACTGTGGTCCGTTTTAATGACAGGCCTAACAAAAACAAACCTGTGATTTCTGTGTTGAAGGTTGACACACAGTCATCCGGTACATGAATCACCTACCCAAAATAAACCTTTACTTTCAACATCACACTACTTCTAGTTTAGATTAGTTAGACTTCAACATAGTCAACCAAAGCAATTCCCCTGCTTTTCAACACACCCCTGAGCCTCAAGCCAAGAAACAATCTGTCTCGTTACTCGCAAAGACAGCCCACATCAGATCAGACGCCAAGTCTGTTACACTACAGATATACCAACGAGAATCAGATCATAACGACAATATGATAAGTGACTTCAGTTTCACTACAGCATTCCCACCCTGTTTGCACCCCAACTGCATTCCGACATAAGCCTCAGCTAAACATACCACCACGACAGGACGAATATATATTCACGCTATTGAAAAAACAAGATCACGTTTAATGTATATATTAAGCTAAAGTAGGTCAAATTTGATGACTTGTGTAGGCAGAATTTGGGTAAGGGGCCTGTAACATTTTTGACGAAATCTACCAAGCTAAAGTGGCTAACTAGCTTGAGGGATACGCCAAAGCAGAAAACGGCGCATTCAACGGAGGTATTCGGTGTCTTTTTACCTGAAAGTCAGCCGACAGGTTGCTTGAACTGATTTCCGACGACGGGGTGCTAAATTTTTTAAGAGGTTTTCCTTATTATTGGGGTCGGTTAGTGGGAATTTTACCAACCCCGATCAAGTCTCCTCCTTTCTTTTCTCTCGCAACTTCCCCTTTAGAACCAAAACACAAACAAGCGTTTCCGCCCCTCATGCCACGTCAGATGACACTTCCGCCCTGCAATGACGTACTTCCACCGTATAAAATCTGAATCGGTCATAGACATGCTTATGATTTGCAGACAATATGAAGAACAGAGGAAAAGCATGAGTGAAGAGTTATGAAAAAGTTGGGTTAATAGGGTGCAGGAATAAGGGATATGCTGGAAATGGGTGTGAATGAACAAGGCTGAAGATGTATTAGCATTTTTTCTTAACGAGGACTGGTCTGATTATGAGAATGTGATTAATTACACGTTACAGGAAAATAGTCCCTGAAGATGGCAGTAGTGCAACGCCTCTGGATGCAAGCTCCCGTTAAACCACCCAAAAGAAGAAACTTAATCAGTCTGATTTCTCAAACACTTTGTTGTTAGCACTATTTGCCTTTGTAGAACTATTATAATATTGAGGGTAACTTTACTAGGCTATCTGTCTGTATGTCTGTGAGGGTGTGTGTGTGTGTGGATGTGTATTTGGGGGTATATGTATATGTATATATATATATATATATATATATATATATATATATATATATATATGTATATGTACACAGACCAATCAAGCATAACATTATGACCAGTGACAGGTGAAGTGAATAACACTGATTGTATCTTCATCACGGCACCTGTTAGTGGGTTGGATATATTAGGCAGCAAGTGAACATTTTGTCCTCAAAGTTGATGTGTTAGAAGAAGACAAATGGGTAAGCGTAAGGATTTGAGGGGGTTTGACAAGGCCCAAACTGTGATCGCTAGATGACTGGGTCAGAGCATCTCCAAACCTGCAGCTCTTGTGGGGTGTTTCCAGTTTTCAGTGGTCATTATCTATCAAAAGTGGCCCAAGGAAGGAACAGTGGTAAACCGGTGTCAGGGTCATGGGCGGTCAAGACTCATTGATGCATGTGGGAAGCGAAGGCTGACCCGTGTGGTCTGATCCAACCGACGAGCTACTGCTCAAATTGCTCAAGTTCAATTCTGGTTGTGATCGAAAGGTGTCAGAAGGAATACACCACAATACACAGTTGACTTGGCCTCCAAATTCCCCAGTACTCAATCCAATCGAGCATCTGTGGGATGTGCTGAACAAGTAAGTCCCATTTATGGAGGCTAAATATATCTATATTATACAGGTGCTGGTCATATAATTAGAATATCAAAAGTTTGATTTATTTCACTAATTCCATTCAAAAAGTCAAACTTGTATATTATATTCACTCGTAACACAGTCCCTCCAGAAAAACGCGGATTTTTTGTGAAAAATCCTTGATAATGCGGCATGATTTCTTAAAAAAAATGCGATGGAATATACGGGATTTTGCAATTTTATGCGGTGAAGTTGCGGAAACTTGCAAAAACTGTGGCTTCATGCAAAAGAGGGGAAAAAAAGGTGATTTCCCCCTACACCCTGTTCTCACTAGGCTACTATCTTCATGTAAAGAGTCATTTCTTTTTACTTCCTGAGGTAAGCAAGCAGACTAAATTACAGAATATTTAAGTTCTCATTCTGTTTTATTTTAGACCTTAACACATGAATCAAACTTACAAAATATTGAGTCAAACAAGTTCTGTAGCTTTACAAAAGGAATATTCAACAACTTCTGTAAAAATGAATGAATGAAATTAAAAAAATAAAATAAAATGTGTGCTTCCTGTTTTACAGAGGTAGCTACAAAACAGACACCTTCTGTTAAATGAAGTGCTATTGGTATTGGTAATATTCTAATTTTCTGAGATACTGAATTTGGGATTTCCTTAGTTGTCAGTTATAATCATCAAAATCAAAAGAAATGAACATTTGAAATATATCAGTCTGTGTGTAATGAATGAATATAATATACAAGTTTCACTTTTTGAATGGAATTAGTGAAATGAATCAACTTTTTGATGATATTCTAATTATATGACCAGCACCTGTATATACATACACACACTTTATCTGTAAGTCTCTTGTCTGTTCATTCTGACATGCAGTTGTAATGACTATCAACAGAGGGCGCATGGATGCTATAAGTGTCTTACATTCTGCTTTAAAAGTGCCACTGTGTGGAAAAGAACAAGATTTTAACAATCAGGCGTTTCAGATGTTATGCCAAAAGACATTGTTAATGGACACGATAAACCACCATTCTTTCCATTCCATTCTGATTCATTTCATGTTCTTCTAATATATTTTATGTTTACACAAATGACAAACAGATCTAGCCATTTTGCATGTCATGCAAAGTCTCTAAAAGTGTTCTGTGAAGATATGTCTAATTCAAGATAAATTATAGTTTCGAGCAGAGGCATACCCTCAATGAAGTAGCCTATCAGGTGGGTCTAAAGATCACAGATTTGTTTCTGCAATTACTGGAAGAAATGTTTTGTTGGAGACGGACAGTTAGTGTTCATTAAAGCAGTCAGGACATGGCTCAGAGTAAACTTTAATTGCCCTTTAAAATGAGATTCACTCACACAACTTAGTACTGTATGTGTACCCCCTCCACCCAAGTCCTAATCGCCCCGCTCTGTGCAGGCCTCATGGCCAGCTCTCTAGCTTGGAAGACAGACGGTCTAACAAGGAGGCTAAAGGCTTCGACGTCTAGCATCAGCCACTAGAGCGTCTCTTGAGATCAGAGGAGTGGGGTTTACTTGCACAGCACCTACTAGCTGGCCTCCATTACATATGTATCATAAATAATAGCCTGGAATAGTTTGGCACAAAAATGAAGATGAATCGGTGACAATTAAATTGGTTCCATGTGTCAAGCAAAGGACAGTTCCGAAAGGATCGTGGGCAGAAGTGTCATATAAAGTAGGTGTTGAATGATCTAAAGGGTTCCGTTGCCATAATTGAGGCGATTCATCAGATGATTAGTCAATGGGCACTAAAAATGCTGAATTTGCAGTTATCATTCTAGGATCTTTCAACAGCTAAACTCATCTGTTTTAGACCTTGCTTTTTGTAGATTACGTACCATTTTTTTTTCTGTTAGTGCTGTCCTGATAAGGAAACCTTAAATTTTGTTGTAGAATTTGTAATATTATGGTTATTTTATATAAGTTGTTTTATTTTTTGTTTTTATTCCAAATGTGTGCATGATGACTGTGCAAGTCGCTTGTCAAGCTGCTCCGACAGTGCATAAATAGTTATGCTGATTTTGCAGTAGTTTGTCAAACACTAGCATTTTTTTCCTGTTATGTTTCCTGGCAGAAAAGGTCAGTGTTCAGATCTCACTAGTTGCCTTTGTGACCCATTGTGTCACAATTACTAGAGTCTACTACTGTAATTGCGGACCCCGTGGGGCCAGACGTAAGCTGGATTAATTGGTCTCAAAAGAATATAGATAGACCTCATTTGATTATAATGCAATTCAATATTAAATGTGAGCTTACAGCAATGCCTGGAGGAACTCAACAAGGCTGAAAAAATCTTATTCTTTTTCATAATCTTTTCATAGTTTGCTTCGGGGCTCAGATAAAACTGCATATGGATCACACTGTACGGTTATATTAAAAATACATTATATATCAAAGTCTTCCTCATTTTTCCAGTAGGCATTAACAGTAAATCAATAATAAATGAAAAATAAATGGCTAGTGATTCTTTGAAGTGTATAATAAATTTATATTATAGGCAAGTTGAATAATAAACATTTTGTTTACTTTTAATCATTAAAAAATTTAGAGAACAAGGTTTTTGCTCATCAGGATTTAAGTAATGATTTATTAAATTGATTATTCATGTGTAAACAATGAGGATGATTCAGATAAAAGGGCTTCTCTTCCATATCTCCCAAAATTTCTTGGCTCATTTTAGAAACCTTTCCCTATAAGAACAATTAATGTATTGCCACACATGTACAAACAGTTTTTATCGATAATCCAAAGGCACTCGGAAAGAACATGCAGGAGATCAGTGGGAGAACAAAACAAATCACACTGTATGCTTAAATAAGAACCGACAAGTAACAACTAAAACACAGGGTTATAAATACAGGGTTAGAACAAATGAAACCAAACTAGACACAGGTGAAACTAATACATAAATAAATAAACGAGGACATACAGTGCATCCAGACAGCATTTACAGCGCTTCACTTCTTCCACATTCTGTTATGTTACCGCCTTATTCCAAAATGAATTAAATTCATTATTTTTCCTCAAAATTCAACAAAAATACCCTATAAGGACAACGTGAAAGAAGTTTGTTTGAAATCTTTGTAAATTAAAAAAACAAACAAAAAAAACCCCACATGTACATAAGTATTCACAGCCTTTGCCATGACACTCAAAATTGAGCTCAGGTGCATCTTGTTTCCACTGATCATCCTTGAGATGTTTCTACAACTTGATTGGAGTCCACCCGTGGTAAATTCAGTTGATTGGACAGGATTTTGAAAGGCACACACCTGTCTATACAATGTCCCATAGTTTCTCGATTGCTTAAACACCTTTGTCCACTCTGCGTTAACTGTTTTGAAAATGTGATATCAAAGGCTAAAACCGAAGCTCAATGGCCAAAATGACTCTCTAACACTCACAAAACATGCAACACAAGCAATCAAATCTTATCAAGTCAAACGCCACGACTTGTGTTCAAATGAACTTATTCTTCCAGTCGATCATTACACAATGGACAACAAAATACAGCTATCAATATGAAATGATGCTTTTCAAACTGAAATGCTGGAGGAAAAAAAACAACCAAAGGAAACTTATGGGTGGAAATATCTTAAATAAAATGCATTTAGATACTCAGAACTTCACTTTTAGTCCATTCATTCCTGGCGATTATGGCACAGGTTCTCATCAACGTTGAATGTTTTCCCTCGCAATGTAGTGAGGGAAATACCTCCTTGCATGGCGTATCCATCCATGGCAGTCCTCTGCACCTTTTGCCAGGCAACCAGCATTCATTGGCTCCAGGAGGGACATCTGCTCATATGGCCGGTGATCACACACCTCACCTTCCATCTCCAAGCGGAGAAGAACTGCTCTATTGGGTTCAGAAAAGGGGATTATGCTGAGAGGAATTGCATCATCATATGAGGTGCTGCCATTCATTCACAAGGCAACATTGTCCCAAATGATGACATACGAGAGTCATGACAGGCCTCAACAGCCCTCTCTCTTCGGGTGGAACCAGTCTTTCATTCAATGCATCAATAAATGTGATGAGGCGGTCTGTATTGTATGGGCCGATAGTTGGTATGTGGCAAAGGACACCATCATTGGAGATGGCAGCACACATGATGATATTGGTGCCTCTTTGACCTGGCATAGTAACAGTGGCCCTCTGACCAATGATTTTCCGATTGATTGAAACCGGCTTCATCTACATAAGATTAGATCTACTAAATTCAGAAAAAACAGAGTTTCTAATTATAGGACCAAAAACTTCTGCACATAATAACTTAGAATACTGTCTAACACTTGATGGCTGCTCTGTTAAGTCGTCTTCGTCAGTTAGGGACCTGGGTGTGCTCTTTGATACCAATCTTTCATTTGAAAGCCACATTTCTGGCATATGTAAAACTGCTTTCTTCTATCTTAAAAATATATCTAAACTACGACGCTCTCAATGACAAATGCAGAACAGTTAGTTCATGCGTTCATGGCCTTGAGACTAGATTACTGTAACGCTCTACTGGGTGGTTGCCCTGCTCGCTTAATAAACAAACTACAGCTGATCCAAAATGCAGCTGCTAGAGTCCTTACTAGAACCAGGAAGTATGACCATATTAGCCCGGTTCTGTCGAAACTGCACTGGCTCCCTATTAAACATCGTATAGATTTTAAAATCTTGCTAATTACTTACAAAGCACTAAATGGCTTAGCTCCCCAGTACCTGAGTGAGCTCTTAATGCATTTTAGTCTTTCGCGTCTATTACGATCTCAGAATTCTGGCCAGTTGTTAATACCTAGAATATCAAAATCAACCGCAGGCGGTAGATCCTTTTCCTATTTGGCACCTAAACTCTGGAACAATCTTCCTAGCATTGTTTGGGAAGCAGACACACTCTGACAGTTAAAATCTAGTCTAAAAATGCATCTATTTAACCTGGCATACACATGACACATTATCAATTTATGTCTTCATATCCATTAAAGGATTATTAGGCTGCATAGATCAGGTCAGCCGGAACCGGGAACACTTCCTATAACACAGGATGTACATCGTTACATCAGAAGAAGAATGACCCGTGCCCGGGTCGGATGGGTAACCTGTGCCTGTGCGCGGCAGCAGCATGGCCCTGGGCTGTCGGCGGAGACTCTGTGAACTAGCTCATCCCTTGTGAGGGCCTTTCCAACACATCAGCCTGTGGCACATATCCCCAACAAACCGTCCCATACCGGCATGATCAAAAACATCTTAAACTAGATGGAACTGGATAAAATATTTTGACTGTTGCGATTCCAAATCGGTTTAATGTCCTGTAACTCAAGAACATCGCCAAACTCCGTCCAACACTCAATCTGGCAGATGCCGAGAAGCTCGTCCACGCCTTTGTCTCCTCCAGGCTGGAGTAGTGTAATGCACTCCTCATCGGGATCTCTGGCAAAAGCATCCAGCGACTACAGTACATCCAATGCCAGGATCCTGATGAGGGTGTGCAAGTACTATCACATCACCCCCATTCTGAAATCTCTTCACTGGCTTCCTGTCTCATTCAGGATTGAATATAAGGTTTCTCTCCTCACCCACCAGTGCATTCACAGGCACGCTCCTCCTTACCTACAGGAACTCCTCACCCACCACACCACCTCACGCACTCTCCGGTCTGCAAACACAAACACCCTCTACGTCCCCAGAACCAAGCTCTGCAGCATGGGTGGTAGGGCCTTTTCATCGACTGCTCCGAGGCTGTGGAATGCCCTCCCTGAACACCTGAGGGCTTCACAAACTACAGATGTTTTTAAACGAAACCTAAAAACATATCTTTTTAAAAAAGCTTTCTATTGAATGTTATTTATGATAGCATTTCTTTTTAACAAACTATATGTTTTCTATCTATATCTTTTTTTATACTACTGTACGCTTTGTAGCACTTTGAGATTGCTGTAATGTAAAGTGCAATACAAATAAAATGTATTATTATTATTATTATAACTCTGCCTGAGTATCAGGCAAGTGTTCACTGTTGGCCAGAGGAGAACTGGCCCCAGACTAGTTTCTCCCAAGGTTTTTCTCTCCATTTTTTTTTTTTTTTAGAGTTTTGGTTCCTTGCCGCTGTTGCCTTTGGCTTGCTTAAGTTGGGGACACTTGCTCGATATTTTTGATATTCCTGCATTGGCACCGTTGTATGCGAACTGAGCTGATATACATAAATTAACAAGACTAATAACTATTGCAACGGAATGAATCAATAATATATAGAATAAGATGGACAATGACACCATTTTCTTTGGGAGCTGCTGTGCTGCCAAAAATTATTTGCCAATTATAAATGTAATTTAATTTAATTTGCATTGTAAAAAGTGCTATATAAGTAAATGTGACTTGACTTCACATAAATGAATTTGTGATGTGCACCTTCAGCATCAAGCTTGATTACTGTATTCTCTTAGAAAAAGCTATTTATTCCAGTCACATGTAACTGTATGGTAAAACAAGGTATTACAATAACAAAACTGTAAACCTGCACATACTGGAATCTTGCTTCCTTTACGATGTCAGAGTTTCTTTGGAATGGAACTCTGTTGAGCTGCTTCATTCTAACATGGCTTTGTTTAAGGACTCGATCAATAGTTGCCGAACTCAAACCGTTTAGATTTCTAAATGCTCCCTCATCTGCAATTACTGCTGCCTGGTTTTCATTCAGTCTGATTGCATGGTTTGCTACAACCATTATCTACAATGGCAGATCTTTCCTCTGCCACCAGAGTGTGTTTTTCTGTAAAGTAAAAGCAAAAAGTATCAATTGACATTATGAGAGTCACATAAATGGTATTGATGAAATGTCTGCATTACTGTAGACAGTTTGTTCTGCTAACAAGGCAATACAGTAAAGCTGAAATACACAAGTGATGTACAGTAACATTGTGACTTACCTGTTCTCATTCCGAAAAAGCCTGACAATAGATGCCACAGTGCTCTGGTTCAGAATAGACTGGACCCTTTGTCCAGCCTCTCTAAAGGATAAGCCATGATTGATGACATGGTCAATAATTGTTGCTCGAATTTCATTTGAAACTTGAGCACTATTTTTCCCTCTATTTTGCTGCGGCTCCTCTACCACGCATGCAACCACCTCTTCCTCTGGCCCCTCAGCCATGCCCTTTTGCTCTGCATCCATGCCTTTGGCCTCTTTGATCCATGCTTGCAAGTAGCAGCACAGAGCTGGCATCTTTTATGGATGGATGAGGACTGATTGCTGATTGAAGAGTTGTGCAAATGAGTTTCACATAGGTGCATTAGATATTCATAATTATGCAAGTACTTTCGATAAGCTGTGAATAGATGTTTTCCTTTTGTTCAACACACACTGTAAAAAACAGCCAAATCTTGACAGTAACATGCTGTTTTCCATTAAAACAGTAATATGCCAAAGAAACAATTCTGGGTAATATTTAACGTTTTCTAGAAAGTAGCCTACAGCAATATACTGTGAATTAAAAGCGCTCAAAGTCGACATTCAGAGGCTGTGTGCCAAATTACACGCTATACCCTCATTCACTATTCCTTACACTTGTTCACTAATATAGCCCACTTGACAGAGTGAATGAAAACAAAAGAGTGACACTGATGAACACCTGCTGTTTACAAGCAGTATCATTAATGGATAGAGAAACAAGAAGTTTGTGTGCATAACATTTTGAGCTACTGTATCACTCAGAGTCACACAGACATCAACAATTGGCATATGAATCTCTACAATGGTGACAATCAAATGCTTCTTGCTGCAATGCATGCTGGGTACAAAACTCCCAGCATGTATTGCTGCACAAATAAATTATGTTGCTGAATTGTCTGGTTATTTTCTCTAATTCTTTCCGTTTCCCTTGATTTTTGCTATTGCTTTTGTGTTGACTTTTAGTAATGTGTTTTATAACGTTCAGAGTTTATCTTTTATCTTATTTGTTGATTGTCACCATTGTTGAGATTCATACGCTGATTCTTAATGTCTAATTTTAGCTAAATAATGTCATAGTTCAAACATATTTGTGTAAGTGAGTTTATAATTCCTTATCTGATTACCTTGCACTGTTTGATTTTAAGATGTAATATCTAAAAAAAAAAAACACATTTATGATAATGAATTAGTCACTGAGCTAGCACAGTGAGACAGGTGTTTTGCATGATGATAATTATAATCAAAACATTGCCAACAACACCAGAGCACAATTTTCTTATGCTTTTTTGCCACAACAAATATGTCTGAAATACACAAAGTTACAGCAACCAAATAAACACTAACGTTAAAAAGGCAAGGGTCAAGAACCCAACTTAAGCAAACTCCATCATGGTAACGCCAAACAAAACAATAAAACAACATCTGAAGCTCTGTTAATTCTCAATAAGAACTTTTATCCCATTAACTTCAGCACTGCTTCAGTGTTACTCTAATACTCTGTAGTGTGGACAAAATCAAGTGTTCATTTAAAACTAGTGAAATGTGATTTAACAGTAATCAACTGTACGGCAATATAATGTAACCCCCCCCCCCCCCCCAAAAAAAAACAGCAATTTACTGGCAACCATAGCTGCCTGTAGATTACCGTAAAATCAAGGATGAAAAACAGTAAGTTCAGAAGTTCATTTGACTGAAATATTAGTGAAAGTTAATGGAAAAAAGTTACTTATCAGTCAATAACTGATAAGGAGAGTAAATACTGAACTGAAGTGTTTTGTGTTTTTGAACAATATGATATAGGAGAGATCTGTTAGTTTAATTAATTAGTTTTGTGGGTCACCACTGTGCTGGAGAGTAAAGCCTGTGCTTCAGTCAATAATGAGCTGAGAAACACTGATGTTATGCTGCATGTTGCTTTATTTAAAGACAGTAACTGTAGTTGTTAATGCAGCGATAAGCTGTTTGCAAAGTACTTTAGCACATATATGTGTGCTATTGCTGGCAAAGACAAGATTTGAGTTGAAGTCATGTTTTTAATTATTTCACAATTATACATTGAAATTTTCCTTTTCAGTTGACACAAATGAAACAAATTCACAGTACTAATGCTGTATAAATACTATTTTTAAACTCAAACTGTTTGTAGCAAAACTGTCTCCCAAATGAAATGAGTCGATTTTCATGGTAGTATTACAGTAACATACAGTAAAATAAGAGAGCTAATAATAAAATAATAGAGTTTGGGGTTTTCAATGAGAACTGTTTTGACAAAGGGTCTGAAAACTGGGTGAAACAAATGAAAAAAGTGGCAAAGCATTTGCAAGAGAAGACTTCTGCTGTGCAACGAACGTGATGATGAAGATCAAGTGGATCCTAGTTTCATTTAGTGTGTCTTAGCAAATGAGAAAAACTGTAACAGTGCATGTCAGAGCACAAACCAACCCATGAAGTCCAAGGAATTGTCTGTAGACCTCCGAGATCTGAGGAAGGGTGCAGCACTGAAGGTCCCAATAAGCACAGTGGCCTCCATCACCTGAGAATAGAAGTTTGGAACCACCAGGACTCTTCTAGAGCGGGCCGCTCGTCCAAACTGAGCGATCGGGGGAGAAGGGCCTTAGTCAGGGAGGTGACCAAGAACCCGATGATCACTCTTAGAGAGCTCCAGCGTTTCTCTGTGAAGAGAGAAGAACCTTCCAGAAGAACAATCATCTCTACAGCACTCCACTAATCAGGCCCGTATGGTAGAGTGGGCAGATGGAAGCCACTCCTCAGTAAAAGGCACATGACAGCCCACCTGGAGTTTGCCAAAAGGCGCCTGAAAAGAAGTCTCTGGTCTGATGAAACAAAGATTTAACTCTGGCCTGAATAGGAAGGAAGGAAACCAGGCATCGCTCATCACCTGGCCAACACCATCTCTACAGTGAAGCATGGTGGTGGCAGCATCATGTTGTGGGGATGTTTTTCAGTGGCAGGAACTGGGAGACTAGTCAGGATTGAGGGAAAGATGAATACAGCAATGTACAGTGACATTCTTGATGAAAACCTGCTCCACAGTGCTCTGGACCTCAGATTGCGACGAAGGTCAAGAAGACAATGACCCTAAGCACACAGCCAAGTTAACAAAGGAGTGGGGGGACAACTCTGAGAATGTCCTTGAGTGGCCCAGTCAGAGCCCAGATTTGAACCCGATTGAATATCTCTGGAGAGATCTAATGGCTGTGCACTGACGGTCCCCATCCAACCTGATGGCACTTGAGAGGTCCTGCAAAGGAGACACTGCCCAAAAATAGGTGTGCCAAACTTGTAGAATCATACTCAGGGCTGTAATTGGTGCCAAAGCTGCTTCAACAAAGTATCGAGCAAAGGCTGTGAATACTTACGCACATTTGCAAAGATTTCAAGCCAACTTATTTCACATTGTCATTATGGGGTATTATTTGTAGAATTTCAATCCATTATTGTAAAATAATCCATTTTGGAATAAGGATGTAACATAAAAAAAACCAAGCGCTGTGACTTTTTGGATGTACTGTTGTAATCAAGGAAGCAGAAACGAAACATTTTTCAAGGTAATATAATTTGCAAAATAAATTCAGTATTTGACTTGATTACGTCATTCGCAGTGCTTCACTGGAGTGGACAAAGCTCAAGAGCTATTTTGGCGCATATTGATTATTTCCGACTCTTTCATTTGTGTAATTTTTTGTACAACATCATGGGTAATACAGTTTTTCCACCAGAAATTCCTGTTAAACATGATTATTTTAAAAATAATTTGAAATAATGTGGGTTATATGATGGCTTCAGCAGAAGCAAATACCATTGATTAACAAACTCACAGCTGGCGTGTCTTAAAAGGTTTTATAAGATATTGTTAAAAATCATTTTCCCTATATGGAGAAAATGAACGGAGTTTTTACTTCCGGAACCCGACTGTTGCACTCTATAGTCAACAGAACGGAACATAAATCTGACAAGTATGCTATGTATTGTACTGTACTAGTCATCTCCGATTGCATATAAAAATAGGTGTGAAATGAGGAGTTCATCCTTGAGGATTTGTGGAGACGATGTTTTTCATCATGCTTCATGGTGTTATATATTCATGTATTCCTCTGACAGGTAGTTCATAAGACCTGTAAGTGTGGCACTGTGTGAAACATGAAGTACATTATCCCATTAAAATTCAGCATGAAGGAATTACATGCCCCAGACCACCGAACAAATGAAACACATGGTCATGCAGGTCATTTCATTCTCTCTCGCTCTTCCTCTTTTTTTCACTTTCATTCACACATAAAGCGATTTAGACTCAGAAACCTGGCTATGCTGAGCATATTTTTCTTCTGTTCCTCTGTGGCAGATACAGTAAGACACTGCACAAACAGAAAGCTCGGCCAACTCAAACACGTTACAAATTGGCCACATAACAGTTTTGAAAGTTACTCGTGTTTAGCAAATAAATCAAATCTGAGCAACTGTGACAATGTTTTCAGCCGGCCCAGAATAATGGTGAGGAGACCATAGCAGGTTTCTTTTCAGAGCCTCTCTCGCTCTCATCAGAAGGCATCACATCAGTGTACTGCTCTCTAAACAGCTCTGACGGCTGCACCAGAAAGCTCTTGATTCTTTACAGCTGGTTTTCTGTTATGTGTACACACGCACAAACAAGCACACACACTCATACTCATGTCTGTATTGCTATCTTAGTGAGGACATTGCATAGACTTCCATTAATTTTATAATACCTAACCCAACCCCTACTCCTACACCTACCCATCACAGAAACATGTGCAAAACATCACATTTAAATAAAAACCTATTTTGGCTGATTTATAAGCCTTTTTATCTCGTGAGGACCAGTCACATGTCCTCACTAGTGGGTTGAGAAAGTATTTCACAGTATAAGTGAGGACATTTGGTCCCCACAAGTATAGCCCAAATGAGTACACAGTCACACACACACACCAAGCATAACCTTTCCAACAAGAGAATTCCAATAAAATTGCCTTATTAGCATCTCTAGTTCCACGAAGAACGTTTGACATCCATGGGACATTTTCATTTCACTAAATATTCTTAATAGTGGTAAAATCTCCTTTTTAATTTTTTAAATGTTCTTCACACTAAGAAAACTTTTATTAAGAAATGTTCACTCAAAGCTTTTTCGGGAACTAAAATTAGTTCTGTAGCATTGCTGCAACCCTCCCCCCCCCTCCTCCTCCTCCTTTAGAACCTTTTTTTTAAGAATATCCATGATAAAGCTGCAGTGCCTAAGTTGTGCCTCTTTGTTGCCATCTCTGTTTGAAACCAGCAAATGCAGTTATTTGCGGAATTATCATCTTTACGTGGGTTGTGCATCAGCACGGCTTCCGTTTAACGTTTGCTGTCAGTCACCGCACCGGTACTTCATCTCCTACTGTACTAAGCTTTGGAAGTATGACCAAAATAAGAATTTTCATGGGAAATCAGCATTTAATACAGTGCTGTACTACAAAATAAAAAAAAGTTTTTCATAAAAAAAGTTAAGTGAAGGGGGAAATTTTTTAAAAGCAGAAATATGAAACTTATAATTTTATAAACACATTTACATTAAGTTTTCCACTTTAAAAATGTAATTCTTATATTGTTTGACCAGTAGAGCTGCTTGAATAATCATCAATTCACATTCTTTCTATCTCTCTCTCTCTCTCTCTCTCTCTCTCTCTCTCTATATATATATATATATATGTACACACACACACACACACACACACACTTACACACACACATTGGATTGGTTTGATTGGTTAACCTTGAGGATACAAAAAATGAAAAGGGGCCAACAAATACGTCTCCCTCAGGTCCAGTAAGCTATTTGGGACCAACTACACTAGTCACAAATCATTTTTCATACATCCAGAGTTCATGCAGTACTTGTAAATCTTCAGGCCTCAGCAACTCGAGACGGAGGCCTATACAGGTGTTTTGTTGATGTGCTTGTTATGCAATACTTCGGTCTACTGACACAGGCCATTTTCTGTCTGTCCCTCCTTCGTCTAACCTTTATGTAAACCTCCCAGAGACGTTTGTGATTCCCGATATCTCCCCCAGCCAGGAGAGAACACCTCTTTGTACACAACTTCCCCATTTTAATGTGCTTTTAAAAGGCTTTTCATATCATTCACACAGTGAGTGGCTCCTTTATGCCCCCAGAAACTTGAAAAGGAAAAGGATGACAGAAGACAGCCTTGCTTTCTGCACCACGAGCAAAAAAAAAAAATCACCCAAAAAAATTCTTCAGTGAAGACGGCGACAGCGGCGGTGATGATGCTAGAGCCAATTTAGCTCTCCCGCTGAAGCCCTTGAGCCCAAAGGAGGGGTGCTGAGGTGATTGACGACCAAAGCACAGAGCGCGCGCCGTTTTAACAATCGCGCGAGACGCTCACGAAGCAATTTCTGCACTGCCAGAGTCCATACGAGCTGAGTTTATCAAAATGCCTCAGTGTGTTGTAGAAGGTTTGTATGGAGATGGAGACCGAGCATCACAACATATGTTGGCTATTATCAAAAGAAACAATAGTGTTCATTAGCCTACATGAGAGATTACCTTGTGAACGCTATGAAAATTATACCTTTTAAAGCTCTAAACAAATATGAATTCAAGAGTGCGACTGTTGTTTAAAGTCAGCGTGAAATCCAAATTGACAATTTTTTTTATGTAATATTGCAGTGTTTGTTATAGCTAAATGATTTATCCATGTACATGCTATTCATGTGCCCTTGTAGTCATTTATTAAAATAAAATCCTTTCTCTGAATGACGTGTTTCCCTACATGAGGGTGGGACAACCTGTCACTCATATGAGATCACAGCCAAAGCGAATCACACCCTCACAAATCAAGTCCCGCCCTACATTTTGCACATATCTATATAGGCTACACATTGTGTGTGTATAAAAGTACACTGTCAAACGGTTATATGTTGGCTAGGTATATACAAATGCGTGTATATTTATGTAAATACATAAAAATAAACGTGAACAGGGCTCTATTGACTTGAACCATTGCAATTCATCTCTCCTTATAGGATTGGATCAGGTCAAGCATCGATGGATTCACATGGTGTCATCTCTGAACAATGAGACCTTGCGCTCCATTTGACAGCTCCGTGGAAACACGGGCGGTTTAAGCAGCCGGCGAGCCACGGGAGAATCACTTCAGCTGCTGAAGGCCATCGATCTTCTCCTGCTCCTCTCCCTCCTGACGAGAACACGAGGAGCTCTCCGGAGAAACGCTTTTTCACAGTCATTCATCACCACCTGCAACACGTGAAGACGTGCACGCGAAAGTTTGCACATTTGCACGCGCATAAACGCGGTCGTTTGAAAAAATAAATATGCCACAGCACATATTTAAAAGCTGCAGTAAGCATCTCAGCAGTACCGTGCATAAAACTGCCCTTCCACCTCACAGATATCATTTAAATAACTGTCCTGAGAAAAATCGGTTCTGTGACAGCCTTAGCCTCTATAACGAAAAAGAACATCGCCTACTTCATACTACTCTATAAGCAGTGTTCACACTAAGATACGCAGACGTAGTGCACTACAAGTACAAAAAGGGCACTCTTTAAAGGATTAGTTCACCCAAAAATGATGTCGCCCCCTCATGCAGCCTCAAACCCTTAAGACATTTGCTCATAAGATATTTATAAATGTACCCCCTTTTGAGGTCCAGAGAGGAGGAAAATACAACGTTAAAATAGTCAACGTGACTACAGTGGTTCAACCTTAATGTTATGAAGCGACGAGAATACTTTTTGTGCTTAAAACGACTTTACTTAACGATTTGAACTGTTGTAATACGCAGTTGATAACTTTTGGAGAGAAATAGCGCAGACACTGGACAAAGGTAAAACTTTCGAAATCATGCATTCAAAATTTGAAAACCTGAACACTTATGCCAAGCATTTAACGAGGGCTAAAATGGACATGTGCACGCTGCTGTCACTGCCCCAAGTCCACAAGACCACAAGTAAACATGAAGTGTGCCATGCGGACAGGGCCTAAGCACTCAACATCACTGCATTCCCTACATCGTGGAAGGGGAGAGCTTAAGGCAACACATTAGGTGCATTTGAAATTTCCTTCAAAAATATGGATCCTTCAGACATGGAAAATGTCAAATGCTAGCTAGATAAAATACAAAAGCTTTCCTTTTGGAAACCTGTATGAAAACAGCCAATACTTACATTTTTTCATTGTTTAATACCAAGAAAACTTTTATTTTATATAGAAAGCACATTAAATGCAAGTAAAACGTCTACTTTTAAGATTTCAAATAAGTTCTGGGAGAATAAAATGTCAAAATGTGGGCGAAAATTTTTTTCCATTGTCATTCAGTGTGACACTTATTATATATGTCATATTTGGAATGAAGTATCTTCATTTAGTCATTTCGCAGACGCTTTAATCCAAAGCGACTTACAAGTGAGGCAATCGAAGGTAGAGAGAGTGCTGTTTATTCACAATCCCCACTTTCAATTCCTGCCAGCGTGGGATTCAAACCAGCAACCTTCAGGTTAAAAGCCCGACTCCCTCACCATTAGGCCACGACTACCATGACTAAATATACTACTTATATTTATGTATTAAAATATTTCTGTCATGATAACTTTCGAAGTATTTGGCATAGTAATGGGTACGACAATGTTGATAAGTCTGGTCTTAGAGGAATAGATATACTATAGTATGGGACTTGCTACTGCCAATACATACACAACATGCTGCTGCAGTACAATTTAGCATACATGAATTACCTGTAGCAGATCTACACAGGTGGAGCTAGGGAAGGTGGAGGGTTTCTGAAGGTGAGTTGCACTGCTAAGCAAATGCTTATATTGTTTGAAGACTGAGCACGCAAGTTCATTGGCTACTGATAGCCTATAACAGGAACCAATCATCTGTGTCCTATAAATAATGGTGTGATTGTGAGCAGGCTGAGGACCTATTAGTCTGCGCATCTTTTCATGACAGAACTTTGTATATAAAAGAATAAGTGAGCATATAAATTTTATAGCATTTTAAATGAGTAAAAAATTATTGCTGACAAATGGGCAAAACCTTGGATAATGGCAAAATTAAAAAATGTAAAATTACAAGTAATTAGCGTTTGGGCTAAAAGGAATTAGTCTCTAGTATGGCATATATAGATTTTTGTTGTAAATATTAAGATTACACTGAATCACATAGTTGTTGTCCTCTGTAAATCATGGTAAAAATCCATGATTTTTCATTTTTGCTCAGAAAAAAAAAATTAAAAAATGAAACAGGACCCATTCTGATGTATTGAGATACAACAATTCAAAGTTGAATTACACTTAATGCTTTAATAATTGATTTTTTTCCATTACAGTGCGCTACTTTTCTATTGCAATGCTGTCTTTGACCAACATGGTAGTCTACTGTAATTTTTGCATGCACTAGGCTACTTGATCGAAGCATGTAGTTGTTATTCAAAAATTTTCGTTTGTAGGCTAGAGAAATTACTGTGGCTGCATTTTAAAAATATCGACATGACCGAGTGCTGACAGTTTTGTTATTCTAACTGTCACGTTTCATGATATTAAGAGTTTTGACCTTGTTTCAAATGAGCCCATTTCTGAACGCACACGAGACGGCTGTGTTGGAACTACCCTGGTTCTTTTCTGTGAGTGCGTGTGCTCATTTGAATGGAAGAGCTGCATTGTACATTAATGGATGGGCCAAAGTGATGAATAGCCACTGTATTTGGGTCACGGCTATCAGAAAACAGTGAATAGCGTTATTGTTCGTGTCAGAACACACATTGGCACACACACACACACACACACACACACACACACACACAGAAAAATCCGTTGCTTGTGGAGAAACACTATGAAGGTAATCAAAAGTTCTCTCTCTGCATCAAGTACCCTGTTCTCTTATCAAACTAAAAATATCTTTCTGGCTCAGCTTTTTTCGTTTATTTTCACTCCATCCCCCCACACCTCTCTAATACTCATCCTGTCCGCTGTTTTTTTTTATGTCTGTGACTCAGGTACAGACTGCGAGTAGGATAATGACTTCTCGACATGTGAATTGTCGTACCTGCAGGGAAAAAGCCGTGTTTTTACAGTGTAATTAAATATGAATGAAGCGCAGATGTGAATGTTCCGATACAGAGAACGAAACACCTCACATTCTCTTTCACATCCACCTCAGGACATTGTTAAGGTGAACATGAAACGCTGTTCACAACCCTTTTTACTCCAGTAGGCTAAATCATGTTTTCAAGAGAAATGAGACGAAATGGAGGAAAGGCCTTAATTTTACCTACCAGAAGTTAACTGGGTTGAAAAGAGGGCATAAAGTTTGGGGTCTGTAAGGTTTCTAAATATTTTTGAAAGAAGCCTCTTATGCCCCCAAAGGCTGAATAAATTTGATGAAAAAATGCAGTGAAAACAGAAATATTGTGAAATAATATGAGTTTCAAAATAGTTGTTTTCTATTTTAGTATATACACTGTAATGAATTGCTGTAAAAATTACAGCATTATTTTACAGCTGCTGGCTGTTTTTTAATAATACAGCATATTGCTGTAAACTGCAATGCATTCTGGGGTCACATGTTGGTTTGACTCAAATTTACCGAATATTGCTGTAAATTGACCTTTCATAATTTTAAAAAATACAGTTATTTACTGTAATCAGAGAATACAGGGAAATTCTTTAAATTAAATTACAGTACTGCTGTAAATTTTACAGTAACTGGCTGGCAACCCTGCTGCCAGTATTACACTGTAAAATATACAGTAATTTTTTCTGTAATGAATTGCTGTAAAAATTACAGCATTATTTTACAGCTGCTGGCTGTTTTTTAATAATACAGCATATTGCTGTAAACTCCAATGCATTCTGGGGTCACATGTTGGTTTGACTCAAATTTACCGAATATTGCTGTAAATTGACCTTTCATAATTTTAAAAAATACAGTTATTTACTGTAATCAGAGAATACAGGGAAATTCTTTAAATTAAATTACAGTACTGCTGTAAATTTTACAGTAACTGGCTGGCAACCCTGCTGCCAGTATTACACTGTAAAATTTACAGTAATTTTTTCTGTAATGAATTGCTGTAAAAATTACAGCATTATTTTACAGCTGCTGGCTGTTTTTTAATAATACAGCATATTGCTGTAAACTCCAATGCATTCTGGGGTCACATGTTGGTTTGACTCAAATTTACCGAATATTGCTGTAAATTGACCTTTCATAATTTAAAAAAATACAGTTATTTACTGTAATCAGAGAATACAGGGAAATTCTTTAAATTAAATTACAGTACTGCTGTAAATTTTACAGTAACTGGCTGGCAACCCTGCTGCCAGTATTATACTGTCAAATTTACAGTAATTTTTTAACAGTGTATATTAAATGTAATTCATTCCTGTGACGGTAAAGCTCTAGTTTTCAGTCACATGATACTTCAGAAGTCTTGCTAATATACTGATTTGCTGCTCAAGAAACATTTCGTATCAATACTGAAAACAGTTGCTTTGAAATAGTAATCATACAAGCAGTAATAAAAAGCAAGAATACAAAAAAACATTTGTGCTCCAACGTAGTGTGCCAACATTCCCGTAACAATCGCCTCAAACACCTGTCGTGTATTTTATCAGTCTTTTCTTTCTTGTCTCTTGCATCACGCTATAGCACCCAACTTATTTTCTCTCTCCCTCTCCATCTCTTTCCATCTCTCTGACCTACCTTACCTCATCTCTTCCCCATTTGTTTCAGTTTACAGTTGTTCCAGTAACCATGGAGACCTGTCAACATGTGGAATTCTCCTCAGATGAACCGCAGCGGTGGCGACAAAAAGGCACACACTGATGGCGTCTGGCATGCGTGCGAGGCTGCGTTCTCTGACGCTTGCATTCAAGACATCTGTCACACGTCAGCAGTCAGAAATCATGGCAAGAGCACAAACACAAACATTTAAACATGCTCTAACCGTGACCGCTCAATGCTCAGCAAAACACATACAGAATATGGGCAAAATTTTCTTGTTTGATGCCTTCAAATATTTGATCTTTTATCTCTGGTTGTTAAAGA
Organism: Opsariichthys bidens; assembly: GCA_037194245.1. Classification (NCBI taxonomy): domain Eukaryota; kingdom Metazoa; phylum Chordata; class Actinopteri; order Cypriniformes; family Xenocyprididae; genus Opsariichthys; species Opsariichthys bidens. The sequence continues at coordinate 2,937,016 of CM074306.1, read as the reverse complement.
TGACTCAAACCTTGACAAAATGGACTTTTAGCAGATATACATGCTTAAAATGTCATTATTTCTCTTCTGGCAAAATAACCCCAAAATATTGATGACTCATCCTGTACAGCGCTGATGTTCATCCAATCAGATACACGTTATGAGAAAGTCCCTCCCCCTGCAGTAGATCAATTTTCGTGGGTGAAATCGAGTCATTATAGTATAAAATCGAAAGATTCTTACATGGATTTTGCACAGGTGATCAGGAATGAAGTATTTTTACTTCGTAACGAAGATACTCTTTCAAGTATCTGCACAGTATTTTTTATTTTGAGCAACTTTTATTTTTCACTACATTCCAAAGCATGAGATCGTACTTTTTACTCCACTACATTACATAAAACATATTGTTACTCATTTTTTAATATGAAGAAATCGTCACTTGCTCAGAGATGCAAAAGCCGTGTCCGATTCGTGCACAAACTGATTCTTTTCAATCATCCTGTTAAATCATTTCACAAATCACATCAAACAATTCATTCGCGAGAGTTGTTCACGAGTCAACAACTCATTGATTCAATGATCCGTTCAGAGTGAGTCTCCAGTGAACTGAATTTACAAGTCAGACTGAAAATTAGTCAGTTAGAAGTTACTAAAAGTAAGTTAGACTAATAATGTTGAATTTTAGGGTTAATTATTGTAACTGAAAATCATATGAACTAAATCTGTTGAAAAGGGCAATCTGCTTAAGCCCATTGAAATGCTTTAATGCGGACACGTCCACTCCGGTGTCTACGCGTCGCGATCTCGATTCAAACAGTTCAAATCAATTCGATTCAAATTGTGGTTGTATCGATTACATCGTTACGGCACTCGGTGGCGACAAGTGACTGTTAAACACACTGATTCATCCAGTAATGAAGCAAGTGAAGTAGTTAAGAGTAAGTCATTGAATCATTCATTCAAAACATTTTTTAAATATTTCAATTAAATTAAATATTTTTAAAAAGACTGCAGCAATTAATATTGTTGTTTAGTTGTCTGTTCAGAATCGTGGGAGAGTTATGATCTCTATTTGAAATATGCACCTCTAACATAAATTAAAGTAACGCATGTGCATTCATCTTCCCCTGCTGTAGCAATTTCTTAAAATTTGATGTACTTAGCCCTATGTGTTTCGTCTGTTTTTATCGTTTGTGAACACACAAACGATAAAAACACACTGAGCAATGTATGAAACTTGTATTGTGAGCACTTCCTGTGTTATTTGCCAATTCATGAAGAATCGCTTGTTTGTTTTCCTCACTTGTAAGTCGCTTTGGATAAAAGCGTCTGCTAAATGTAAATGTAAATGCACATTCCATATTATTTATCTGCATCCACTAATCTTCCATCCATACTGACCAGTGCTGGCAATAGGATTATATAATATTCAATTTTATAAGTGGCCTATGTGAAATTACAAAATAAATCAGTACTTTTTTATCGGGGTACATTAAAAAATAAAGTACTTTTGTACTTTCACTCAAGTAAAATTGAAAAGGAGCACTGCAAACTGTACTTTTGTACTTCTGTACTTTTACTCAATACTTGATTTGTGTACTTTGTCCACCACTGATTTTGCATGGGGTTCAATTAATCATGCAAATTCGCCATGTTGGCCAACAAACAGCTGCTTGGTTTGAAAGTGACTTTATATATCACTACACTATTGGCAATAGACAATGGATGTCTTTCCCACAAAAGTTAGGTAATGTTCACACAGTGGCAAATAATGGTTTATGACTTTGATAAGCTACTTAAATCTCTTTGATGAATCCCACTTCCTCTTTCAGTAGGAACTGTAATGAACAAAAGACAAAAAAAAACTGAACTGATCAAGCTATTTCATCTCCAATAAACAGGAACTAACACTGCTGATGATGACTGAATAATAGAAAATTAAAGATTGATATTTTTTTATAATAATGTATCTATATGAGGATGGATCAGCTTATAAATATTTTAATTTTAGCAATATACTAGTGTTTATCAGTCATTTATAAATATTTAAACTTTATTCCGGACTATTCAGTAGTATTGTAAGCTTATTGACATATGCTCAACATTACATTTGAGAAATGAGGCACTGAGTCAGCCTCTCTGATGATATACATTTGTGGCAAAACAAGAGTAGGAAACATGCACAACACATCTGCGTTAATCCAATAGCTGTAGTCATTTATTTGCATTACAGGCTTTTCTCTAATAATATCAAAACAAAAAGAAGTTAAATAACGTGATTACATTCCCAGTAGTATTGTAGAGAGGAGAGACGGTGCGAGAACTGCATCGAGATTCATTGTTGCATTGGAATATGACTCCCACAATTCCTCCATGTAGCCAAACATATTGCATCCGTTCCCAGCAGTCTTTTCACGATTCCAGAAGCTTTTCTCTGTTTTTAGAGGTACAAAAATACACCTTTAGTAGAGATACATTCATGGAAATATAAAAATGTAAACCCCTATGCTCAAGCTTGGCATTTCGCCTTCCTGTGACTGTCGGCCTGATGGAGAGGAGGAGTCCTGCAAGAGGGGGCAAGAAGACACAGTCTGTCTAGAATTGTGGGAGGAAATATCAAGCTGACTCAAGGCAGTGATGAAGACTTTTGGGGGCCGGTTCAGATGATATATCATATAATACACGCTTTTGAAAAAGGTCCAAAAATGTCACGATATTATACCTGAAACGTCAAGTAGAATAAATACGGTATTGGCTATATCAGTCACCCTTTAAAGCCTGACATGCAGTTTTCCAACAACAGACTAAAAGAGACAGCGTAAAACAGAATGCTTATAGAATGAATGTCGAACAGTTAAATGGACAGTTCACCACAAACTAAAAATATCTATTCGCTCCCCACGTTGCTACGAATTACATAGACTTTTTTTCTCGTTTTCTCGTTTGCTAGTATGTGATTAAAATTGGCCCATCATGTTTGGTTAAGAGAAACTGGCATTAACATCAAACCAATGTTATAATTATCACAAAACTAAATTAACACAACATTAATTGCAATAAAAATAAACGTAACTGAGAGAAAAAAAAAAAAAGAAAAACACATTTTTCATGACTCCAAAGCTAACTAATATAACAAATAAAACAAAAATGATCACAAATTAATAATAAATACACTAGAAAAATTCAAAATGCACAACAATAGAGTGAAATCTATCGAAAACTAAACTAAACTACATTTGTATTTACATTTTTATGACTCAAAAAATAACAAAAATATCCACAAAAAATAAATAGAAACAAACAAACTAGAAAAACAAAAAGAAAAGCGATGAAAACTAATAAGACCTAAACTAAATTGAAAAGACTAATTAAGAATTTTTTCTTTCCAAAGGAAGAAAGTCGAACAGGTTTAGAAGGACATGGGGGCGAGTAAATGATAACAATATTCATATCTGGGCGAACTGTCCCTTTAAAATGAGTGACAGAAAGTAAGGTCGATGGTGTAAACAGGAGTAGGAGGTTTGCAATATGTTCCCAGATTAAGACTGTGAAATGGGAGGAAAGTGAGCAGAGAAAGACAGAAAGAGAGGAAGACAGGCAAAGCAGACAGACCACATCTGTGCCAGGGTGAGACGATTGACAGCAGGGGCCACTTTGCCACCGGCAACCAATCCCCTGAGACCAGTCCTAAAGAGCAAGCAAACAGAAACCCCCCTTCCCCATGTCAATTCAACTTCTACTATTAATAAACTCCATCTTTGGACCACCCCACCCCCATCCCTCATGCCCCAGATCCCATTCCTTCAGAAACCTCTGCCACAAATGCCCCTTTAGTACTTGGCTACAGTATCATAAGCCCGCTTCCCGCATAAACGACTCGCACGCATAGTCAAGAACATGCACTCGCATACAGCGTACGCACATTGTGTGTAAGACTCGTCCCTGCTGTTCCTCCCTCCTGCCCTGAGGGCCAAGCAGAGGAGAAAAGAGAGACAATGTGTGTCAAGATGACCTTCATGCTTCTATGGTGTCTACTGCACAACCCTACATGGCGTCTCTACAACCTACTGCAAGGGTATACTCTCCACCCTCTTCAGAAGTCATGCAATTAAAAACAACAAATAGAAAGAAGCTAAAGGGATATCCCAGAAACCTTCTGAAAGATGCTTGAAAATGAGCATTTGTGGTTCAAACAATCAATCTGTCTTGATGAAGTTGATAGTGACACTGTTCGTGAAGGTTAAGAGACCTGAAGTCATTCATTTCTGGTCACATGAGGAGCAAGAGCTTGACTAATTTATGCAAATGAGCAACCAATGTGACGGGGCGACAACCAGTGTAGGGGCTGTTCACACTTTTTCATTGTTTTTCCGCGGAAATGCGCTAGATGGATGTGTTTGATCATTGCGTTTGCTTCTTGAGTTCGAGTCCCGGCTCTTGGACCTTTGCCGATCATGTCCCCCTCTCTACCTCTTCACTTCCTGTCATTTTGCCCTCATATTTTAATGATAATGCCAAAACACACATTCTGTGTAAATGACAGTGATCTGCCAGTCCGTGTTATTTTAGACAAAAAATATAGCATTATATTATTTATTAATAGTTTGAATTAGCCTTTATTTTTATCATTTAATTTTAGCTTTAATAATTTTGTTCCATGCTTTTGTCACTTTAATTATTATTTTTTAATATTTAAAAATGACCTTTTTATTTTGTTTTAGTAATTTTAATTCTTCAACTTTAAATGATTTTATTTATTAGTTGAGGCAGCATTACTAATTTTAAGATGAAATTTTTCATCTAATATTTATTTTAATTTATATCTAATATGTTTATAATTTCAGCTTTCTTTCGAAGGATGAGTTCACTTCACAATTAAAATTTCCTAAAAATTTACTCATCCCCATGTCATGCAAGATTTTTATGTCTGTCTTTCTTCAGTCGAAAAGAGCTGAAGGTTTTTGAGGAAAACATTCCTGGATTTTTCTCCATAGTGGATTTCAACAGGGTACAATGGGTTGAAGGTCCAAATTGCATTCAATGCAGCTTCAATGGGCTCAACACAATCTCAGCCGAGGAATAAGGGTCTTATCTAACGATTGATCATTTTCTAAAAAAAATAAAATATTTATACACTTTTTACATTTTTTTTTTTTAGAAAATGACATATCGTTTCACTAGACAAGACCCTTATTCCTCGTCTGGGATTGTGCAGAATGCTTTGAAGCTGCTTTGAAATTGCAATTTGCATCTTAAACCCTTTGTACCCTGTTGAAGGCCACTATATAGAGAAAAATCCTGGAATGTTTTCCTCAAAAACCTTAATTTCTTTTCGACTGAAGAAAGAAAGGCACAAACATCTTGGATGACATAGAAATGATCAGGAAATTTCAATTCTGAAGTGAACTCATACTTTAATAAATGCTGTAAAAATAGCTGTTTATTGTTAGTTCATAATACCGAATGCATTAACTAATTTTAACGAACCTTATTGTAAAGTGTTACCAGTTTCCGTCTTTAGCATTAGCGGTGGCACTTGAAAGGGGGTGCAACTTCTGAGGCTTTTAGCATGCTGTCATTGTGCTCTTATTTAGCATGCCAGCACTTTAAAACCCTCTCTAAGAAGTTTTGTCTCTAAATCCCTCCTCTTTAAAGCCTCGTCGCTACAGCCATCAAAGCACCACTTCTGTAACGAATTCGCCATCTTCAACAATAAATTCCAAAACAATTACTGTCAAACTTCAGATCGCCCACCGTGCGCAACGTTCCCGTTATTATGCGTAATCCATCTCCTTTTTATGCGAGGACTATGGTAGTTTTGTGCAATTAAATGTTAATTATTTAGCTCATTTATTGAATATCATCTGTCAGCTTATTGTTGACAGAGTTTCTTTAACCATCTTGTCATACATGCCTGACCAGTCAGATTAGTCTCCAATGGACCTGATATGACCATTATTAATTATGCAATGCATCCTTAAGACTTACTAGTAGTTCAGAACTAGTTCCCCATTAACTAGTTATACATGGTGTTTTAAAACAAGCAAATTCATTGCATTTTTACACCATACATGGTACAAAATTAAAGGATAAAGTCAGTTCTAAGAAGTTCTAAGAAGCTTGATTAGTAGAACTCATACTTCTAAGAATGCATTATGTCTGATTATAGAGCTGATTTTCAAAGATAAATCCTGAAAATGGGAGTCTCTCCTTTTATGTAACTAGATAGCATCCAGCAGCATTAGCATATCTTTCAACCTGCAAGATTTCTTCCCATCCTTTTACTGAGCAAAGTCATGACGTTAGCGTTAAGATTTTAAGTTCCAGAAAATTGTTATTAAAAATGACAGGCTGAAAACAAGTTCCGTCCAAATATCTATTTTTATTTGAGCTGTAAATTGTCCTTTTACTGATGGGACAACCGTAGGTTGGTTAACATCTACGATGTATATTTTAGCCTTATTCATAGACTGCCACTGAAAATACATTAACATAATTGTGATTTACACCCCAAGGAAAACTGTCAAACTTTTACGGTGATAATTGACTGCATGCCACAGATGGTGATAAAGCGCAACTTGTAACGATTCTAGAAGTTTAATTTGTGAGTGATTTTATTTAGGCATAAATAGCTAGGATAAACAAAGTTTAGTCAAATTTTGAGCTGTGGAAGATTGTATTATCCACTTAGACTAGTCTTCGAAGTTAGCCAACAAATTTTTCTTTAAGACAACTTTTTAAAACAGTTGCATAAAAAGGTAGATTGATCTAATCTGAAACCGAGAAGTACTGATTACCCTGCTTACTACTGATTAACTGCTCGCTGGTCTGCTCATAGTGATACTTAACATAGTGGCTATTTTTATGGACCTGGCCACTGAAGTTTGGCTTAATATTAACAGTATTTGGACGTATAATGAATGCAGTGAACATGAAATGTGGGTTGAATCTTAATCAAAAACCATTTGGATAGGTCCTAGTAAACTGTCTGCTGTTGGAACTCCAAATAAGCTGTAAAAAACGAATTTTTAAAGTTGTACATAAAAGATTATTGGAGTGTTTTACAAGAAAATAAAAATTTCCACTAAAAAAAAAATTCACATTTAATTCAGTGTATTACTTGTTGCTTCTTAAAATGAATTGTGAAATTTAATAGCAATTATATAGTGAAAACTGTTTCTACACCAAATTGTTTTAGTGGAATATTCCTGATCATAGATATCCCTTTAGTTTCTAGCATTGAAAGACATGCCATTAGAGAGATTATCTTAAAAACTGAAATGGTTAACACGTATATCTTCGAAGGAACCATTGCTCCATGGCTTTGGTAGTGCGTGCACCACTTATCTTATCAGTCCAGTCCTGAGTCCAGGTCAACACGCAGATTCCAGTGGAACTTGTCCATTTTAAAGGTTGATTGCTACAAACCCAGGGACCTGAGATCCTCCCCTTCTCCCAGCAATGGCTGTCCAGCTCTGGGTAAAGTTCCAGGGGCGTGTGAGATGTGTTGATGATGTTGCAGAAGAGGCGTCTCCAGGCTCTGCGAGCGGGTCCGAGCAACTGCGCTGTGCGGAGAAAGGGCCAGTAAAGGCTCTTTGAATCTGTCTGTATGGGGGGATGTGGAAAGTGTGACGGGAAAGGAACTGGGAGACGTGGTGGGGCAGACCAGCTGCAGTTCTTGTGGCCTAAGTGGAAGGGATACAAGTCCTCCTGGACGTATTCCAGGGTTCATCGGTGAAGGAAAAGGCGGGCTGGCCCAGGAAGAACCTTTGCCCTGGAAGGGGATAGGAGGAGAGGGATGTCCCGAGGTAAATGTGGATGTACAGCCTCCTGGTGTTTGAGGAGAGGCCATCATAGATTCGATGAGAAAGGCAAGACTCCGCATGACTTGTCCCAGCTCAGCCACCTCCCGTCCGAGAGAGCTCACCTGCAACACATATAAACAGGTGTCACATTTGACCTATAGGGCCTGTTTACACCTGGTATTAAGATGGTTTTGGTCGATCGGATCACAAGTAGGTGAGGAAGACACATTCCCGTTTACACCTGGTATTTTAATCTGTCTCTTTTGTCCACTTTCAACTATTTCTGTCCTGATTTCTTTGAGGGGTGGGTCTATGGATGGGTAAATCAATCTTTTTTAGATATTTTGATATATGTATGTAATGTACAATGTAACCCCTTATTTCATATACAGTTGTGTTCAAAATTATTCAACCCCCCAATGCTGTAAATGGTTTTAGAGAATTTAGAGTACATTTGTAATTGAATTCAGAATGAAATCCTACAAGGACTTCTTAAAGAAGCATATGCAACTAAAATGACATCAATTGGTTTTGTAATACAGTAGTAAATGTTTCTTTTGTGAATTCTTCATTGACACAATTATTCAACCCCTTAAAGACTACCACTCTGAAGAACAGAGGTCCATTGAAGTGTTTTCAATCAGGTATTGAAAGCACCTGTGGATGTCAGGGAGCAGCAATAAAGCCTAATAAGCACCAATTAGGCAGCTTTAAAATGACTGTGATACTCAGCTCCTTCTAGACATTTACTGGTGTGGTTACAAACATGGTGAAGTCAAGAGAATGGTCCAGGAAGACAAGAGAAGAGGTGATTACTCTTCACAGGAAGGGCAATGGCTATAAGAAGATTGCAAAGATGTTAAACATACCAAGAGACACCATAGGAAACATCATTCGCAAATTCAAGGCAAAGGGCACTGTTGAAACGCTACCTGGTCGTGGCAGAAAGAAGATGCTGACTTCGACTGCTGTGCGCTACCTGAAGCGTAGAGTGGAGACAAGTCCCCGTGTGACTGCTGAGGAACTGAGAAAAGATTTGTCAGATGTAGGTACTGAAGTTTCTGCTCAGACAATACGGCGCACTCTGCGTAATGAAGGCCTCCATGCCAGAACTCCCAGGCGCACCCCCTTGCTGTCTCCAAAGAATAAGAAGAGTCGACTGCAGTATGCCAAAAGTCATGTGGACAAACCACAGAAGTTTTGGGATAGTGTTCTGTGGACTGATGAAACAAAATTAGAACTGTTTGGGCCCATGGATCAACGCTATGTTTGGAGGAGGAAGAACAAGGCCTATGAAGAAAAGAACACCTTGCCTACTGTGAAGCATGGCGGGGGGTCAATCATGCTTTGGGGCTGTTTTGCTTCTGCAGGTACTGGGAAGCTTCAGCGTGTGCAAGGTACCATGAATTCTCTTCAGTACCAGGAGATATTGGAGGACAATGTGATGCAGTCCGTCACAAACCTGAGGCTTGGGAGACGTTGGACCTTTCAACAGGACAATGATCCCAAGCATACCTCCAAGTCCACTAGAGCATGGTTGCAGATTAAAGGCTGGAACATTTTGAAATGGCCATCGCAGTCACCAGACTTAAATCCGATTGAGAACCTCTGGTGGGACTTAAAGAAAGCAGTTGCAGTGCGCAAGCCTAAGAATGTGACTGAACTGGAGGCTTTTGCCCATGATGAATGGGCGAAGATACCCGTAGTGTCAAGCTATGCTTCACGTTTAAAAGCTGTTATAACTGTAAAAGGATGTTGTACTAAGTATTAAGATTGAATGTCACTTGGGGGTTGAATAAAACTGATAATGATGTGAGCAGAGAAAAGACATTTGTGGTTATTTCATTATAAATGTTATGTTATATTTGTCTGACCTACACGTGCCTCTTTGATTTAATTGTAAGCAGGATGACTGAATGATCAAAATCAATGTCAAACCGGCCAAAACAATCAATTTCAGTGGGGGTTGAATAATTTTGAACACAACTGTAACTCCAATCGTATTTGGCTGAAAGAAGAATGTGATATACTCCTAGGATGGCTTGAGGGAGAGTAAATCATGGGTACAGTCATAATTTTTGGGTGAACTATCCCTTTAATGACTATAATTGACAAATGCAACTATTTCATATGGCTAAGCCGTTGTTAACCTTTAAGGTAAGCACTGATGTTGCCATATGTAGGGCAAAGCACATGATTTGATTATTGTTTCTTATCATCAATACAGTATATTACTGTAATTGTCAAGGTCTTGTCACCTTGATTGATCCCATTTTTAGTTTGGTGAGAGGATCCTGACACTGTGTTTGTCTTGCATCTGTATGAGTGTGCGGCTTTGGGGTTGTTCTCTGGGCCATGTGTCTTTGTTTGAGTGTTCAGGGCATGGTGTCTGGACCTTTTGTCTCGTCTTGTGTTTGTATGAGCACATGGCTTTGTTCATGTTTGTTTGCCTTGTGCTCACACAAACACAAGACCAAAACTAGACCAAAGTGTCAGGATCCACACACAACGCCCCAAACAAAATGACCCAGAGAACAACCCCAAAGCCGCATGCTCATACAGACATACAGTGTCAGGATCCTGTGCCATGTTTCTATGTACTCTTCTGTCAGTCTCTAGTTTTGATTTCCTTCCCTATTTATTCTTCCTTTGTTCTCTGTTCTGTGCCAGTTCATCGGGGATTGTTTCCATATGGTGTTACTGTGTGTTAGGTGTCTTTTCTGGTCAATTTGGTCAGTCCCAGATCCTCCAGTCCAGCCAGTTTGCCCTGTGCCTGCTCTGGACTGCGTTTTCCTCCACTGGGTAGTTTCCATTCGAGGGAACTCAGCGCTGCGTCGACCCCCGTGGAACCCGGTGTCTGAGGCACGAGTAACAACACAACATTCAGGGCTGACGCAATGCAATGACAGGGTATAAGAAGGGCGCCTGAGAACACATTATTAGCTTCTTTGTCTTCAGGAAGCCGCTTGTTTGTGTGCTGTGTGGAGCTGTTCTGACGACATAGACGTGTTCGTAGAGATGGATATTTCTAAAAGATCTGTTTCCTTCTCTATGCGGCAAAGCACTGAATATGATGTGCTAGTGGAGCTTATGCCTCAACTGGTCAAGCTTGAAACGAGAGACTGCAGACAGTCGCTTAGCCTTCCATTTCTCCCAGACCAGCACACTGAGGTGTCAGGTTCACGGTGTAAGGTTTGACTTTCCTGCTAAGATAAAAGCTGAGATCAAGCATCCTGCAATTAAGCAATAAAACTCATCTGGAAAGAAGATTTCAAAGGAATAGGACAACACCCTGCCCAAACTGCCCTCACTCATCTATGCGACCAGCCCCCCTCCCTCCACTCCCTACCTCCCCTCTGATTCAAGTGAAGGGGTGGATTCTGGAATCCACTGCCGCTTCAACATATATATATATTTTGAGTGATTTATCACAAAAATTATCTTTCTGAATATGTTATTATTTAGAATGAGTAACTTTAACTTACGTTAAAGCCTTTAATTTCCTTTTCATTTTCAAACACTAGAAAATAATGTTGAATATTGTCTGCCCCTCTGACTGAGAGAAAAGTACAACTTATCAGTATGTTTTGGGAAAGTTTCCTGTTCAGAGCAGAGCTTAGATCAACTTCAGCCTTGAAGAAGCTGTGAATCATGTGTATCTTTGTATGTGCGCTAAGTGTTCTGTACAGGTCCGTTATGGGTACTAGTGGACAACTGGGACTCTGAGACCTGCCGACGCCTTGTCCTGACTTAACAGGACATTCTGTGCCTAAGTTCAGGGTCTGATCGTCAGCATCATGATGGAAGGAGATATGATTCTGACTATCTGTCCATGTGTGGAAAATTACCAGTTTTGTCTAGTTTTCTAAACTAATGAGAATCTTAGTAATGGACTAGTAGTTAGTGGACTCTGTTAGAGTATAATTGTTGTGGAAATGTGAATGTGGGAGAGAGAGGAGGAGACAGAGAGCGGCCTTGTGAGACTTGAAGCTGGCTTCTGCTGATGAAACCGCAAACTATTCTTTATTAAAATTCTATTCAATTTATTTTTTTAAACTCTGAGTCCGGGTCTTAATTTATCATATCTGGTCTTTTGGGTCTTTAACTGTAAAATCCCCTACACAAGTCACTGAAGTTCTCTAAGAAAACATATGTACTATGTATGATGTATCTTGTGAATCTATCATTTTCCAATTTCATATTTAGTATCATTTTAAATGTCTCAATGCGATTGGTAAAATGGTCTCAGTTTCACAGCAGTCACTAGGATTATGAGAAATATTGAAAACTTAGGAGAATTCTGTTCTCTTTTCTGGGATGTGTCTCTTCAAGAACACCTTCTCCTCTCCCCCGGAGCATGTGGCACGTTATTAAGATTTTGGATTACTGACTATTATGACTTAACATGTTATAGTATCGTGACTAAAACAAACAGCACGTTTGTGTGAATAAGCATGAGGCGATTCCATAATTTGTGTTTTTTAGTAAACGCTATATTCCTCTGTTCGACATTTGATTCTAAACTAACGAGGTTGTGACGTAAAGAGTATAAACGGCCGTATATAACTTTTGAGTGATGCGACGCCCTGATGAAAAGATAATTGAAATTAAGAGAAATTAAGGAATCAAAGATCTAAATTAATTCATATTTAATCGCGCGATAAGCTAATAATGTTACATCAGAAACATTACCAATTAGAGATCGTTTACAATTGGAGTCAGATTAAGCGAACAGCTAAAGGAAAACTTTAACTAAATCCTAAAAATTTATGTGAACTTAACGCGGGCGCTGAAAAGACATACACGCATTATACCTTCGCCCAGGCCGTCAGATTCCGCCATTGACATCCATACTTGACTCGTGTGGCTCATTCAACCTTACGTTATTCAAATGTAGAGTGTCTGGGCGAGCAGGGTTATGGGAGGAAGCCTCAGGTGGAAATTGAGCAAATTACGTTTGCCCTCTAAACCATGTCAGGCAACATTGAGGTTGGTGGGCAGAGCATATGTGGTGGTCAGTCAAACTGCCAGAGCTTTGCACACTATGGGAATACAGCAAGCGTACCAGGCAGACCTGATCAAAGACCTGGATCAAGGGGAGGGTTTATCGTTGTGGGGGTCTCTGAACTGCGTATAGCCACAGATCTAGCACTTCGTTCCACCAAGCAGGCAGCCTGATTCCCTTGGCTGGTCTATGGCGGCTGTGGTGATGATGCAGAGGCATCTGTAGCTTAATTTGACTGACATCAAGGAGTGTTACAAAGCTGTCCTCCTGGTGGCCTGTCTCACCCTCTGGACTTTTTGGCACTGCTGCTGAGACAGTGAGGCACAGGTTCAGAGAGGTGAGAACGCAGTCGGACGCCTTTGGGAAGTTTATCCCTCACTGGGTTTGGGCTCCTACTAAATCGTCTGCACCTCCACCAGGAATGAATTCCTGGAGAGAAGAGCAGAAGACGTATGAGAACTCCCCCTCCAAGAGGCTCCATAATAGGAGGAAACCACACACAGATCTGAGGGCTTGTACATGGTGAAAAAAGAGGAGAGTGATTGAGCGGGCCGCAGCCCAAGCTCTCACTTCCTTTATCCTTCTTCGTTTTCTTCTTCTGTTCCCCAAGAGGTTGTTTCTAGAGGGGATAAAAAACTATTATTTTACGACTGGGGAGATTCGGCCTAAACCTTACCCTAAGAAATAAATTAATCTAGGTTGCCTAATTCGGATTGAGTAGCCTGCCTGATAGAATATTTTTAGATATAGACACGTTTGAGACGACTAAACTGGAGTCATTATACTATTTTCTCTGTCATCTCCTCCAGGTCTGGATATTAAGTAAGATTATGCTCCCTCTCATTGCCCAATCTATGGTTAGAAATTGCTAGATGGGTCATGGACTATGCCTATTTTCTGGTAGCTCTGTTCCAAGAGATCTAGAATGATTTCAATGGAGCATAGAAACTTCAGGGCCTTTCCTAACATCTATACATTAGAAGAGGAGGGAATGAAATGCTGTTTTGCCATGCTTCAGGCATCTCTGCGGATCTTCCTTCAAACAATATGTTTCATCAATTTTGAACTTTTTGAAGTGGTAGTTGCGGGACAGCCAAGTTCGGGACAGAAAGCTCTCAGATTTCGTCAAAAAGATCTTCATTTGTCTTTCGAAGATGAACGTAAGTCTTATGGGTTTGGAACGACATGAGGTTGAGTAATTAATGACTGAAATTTCGTAATAATTGTAATGTACTCCAAAGACTTATTTAAAAAAAAATTAAGTTTGACCCATTTATACAGTAAATATTATACAATGCTACATCATGAAAATTAATTTGATTCATTCTCATGCATGCTACAAACATTTATCCGTTTTTTTAATATATTTAATTTTATACAGTAAATGAAAACTATAAGACTGAATCAAAATTCACAATCTCTTAACCATCTGCATAATTTCTTAAACTCCTTGTGTGTCCTGCTAGGATATCATAAATCTTTTTATTCTAAACATTTGTAATATATATTCCAGTATATAAAGATCAAGTTTTTTTTGAAAGGGGTACAACAAACAAGAAAAACCAAAAACCAAAACAAATTAAAACAGTTTCCCACAGCAACAGAACAGTATGATCTTATAAGGCCTTGGGTTGTCCCTCTGCATCCACCCATCTGTCACTGTCTGCCAGAGCCAGCAGCTTTCAGGTGAAGCTGGGGTGTTATTTATTTAGGTCCCATGGGACATCACTGTTCGTTGTTGACATTGATATTTAGTTATTTCAGGACTTTCTCTTAATAAAGATCATTCCTTACAGTATTTAGTGTAGATCCTGATTATTTCATACAGGGTCTGTATTACTGAATATTTTTTCCCCTCAGTTTTTCTTTGGCCTTTGATCTGGGTGAAAATATAAAACTTGAACATATGCATTTAAAAAATACAACAAACAAACAAACAAACAAAAAATATATATTAAACAAACATTATGAAGAGCAGTATAAAAGTATAAACTTTTTAAAATGGGTTTATGCACTAAAATGCTTATATTCTGCTAAAAATGCATTTGACAGGCAAGTCCATTGAAAATGATCAAAAAGTTGATTAGGTCTAATACCTGAAAAGCAACTTCCATTCATAAAGCCATTTCAATAAAAGCACTAACACTTACAGTTATCATGAAGTACCACAGCTCAATAAATTCAATTTGGATTCCCATAATTACTCTTTTTGTGATGTGTGTCCTCTGTACAGTGTACACAACTCCTGTCCTTATGGTTAGCTGAGAATGATAATGTTCGTGACGGTCCAGAACACAGCACAGATGATCCAGATTCAGATGGACACCGATTTGGCAGCCACCCTCAGAATCGTGCCAACGAGTGATAATACCCAATAATGAGGGTAATTGGGTAATGATCCATAAATGCCATCAGAGGCGGGGAGGTACAAGACAACAGATTCAAACAGGAAGGGACAACAGGAAGAGAGCCCTCATCCTCTCGGTGGAGCGAATCAAGCATGGATTACA
Source organism: Opsariichthys bidens (assembly GCA_037194245.1). Classification (NCBI taxonomy): domain Eukaryota; kingdom Metazoa; phylum Chordata; class Actinopteri; order Cypriniformes; family Xenocyprididae; genus Opsariichthys; species Opsariichthys bidens. The sequence continues at coordinate 2,921,714 of CM074306.1, read as the reverse complement.
ACAAAATCCTGCTGAGAGGCCGGCTGTCAAAAATATATAGTGAGATACAAGCAAAAGAGACAGAGATAGAGAGGAAAAAAATGAGGAAGAGTCACAGCAGCAGGGTGTCCCTCTCATGACATTACTTGTCAAAAGCCTCATGTCAAAGCCGTGGGCTGACAATCAAGACTGGGTTGTCACATGGATTTATACCCACGCCAGTTCTCAGCAGAACTAAAGTTCTCTGTGAGGGTCCGATCTGTACTTTTTATACAGTAAGAACTGCAGTGTTAATTTAATGATTAACTAAGGATTTTGAGAATATATTTCACTGGGGAAATGCAGGGAAAAATACATTAAAATCTTTTCAAATTAAAAGCCAGCTTTTGACAGATGTCCCAGGACTTCGATGTCCTGATGGATTTTTATTAAAAATTAATGTTCAGTTCGTGCTAAACGGTTAGTTCACTCCAAAATGAAAATTCGGTCATTAATTACTCACCCTCATGTTGTTCCAAACCCGTAAGACCATCTTTGCAACACAAATTAAGATATTTTTTTATGAAATCAGAGAGCTTTTTGAAACATTATTACCATTTTCAAGGCCCAGAAATGTAGTAAAGACATTGTTAAAATAGTCCATCTAACTACAGTGGTTCAAAGTTATGAAGCGACGAGAAAATTTTTACTTCGAGGTAGGCCACCGTTTCTATGAAAGGCTGTACATGGTCTGCAACAATGCTTAGGTAGGTGGTACGTGTCAAAGTAACATCCACATGGATGGGAGGACCCAAGACAGAACACTGCCTCCGCCGACTTGCCTTCTTCTCATAGTGCATCCTGGTGCCATCCATGTGATGTAAAAGAAAACGTGATTCATCAGACAAGGCCACCTTCTTCCATTGCTTCGTGGTCCAGTTCTGATGCTCATGTGCCCACTGTTGCTGCTTTCAGCAGTGGACAGGGATCAGCATTAACTTCTTGAGCAATTTGAGCAGTAGCTTATCTGTTGGATCAGACCACACGGGTCAGCCTTTGCTCCCCACGTGCATCAATGAGACTTGGCCGCTCATGACTCTGTCGCCGGTTCACCACTGTTCCTTCCTTAAACCACTTTTGATAGACAAAAGTGGGGCTACGCCCCTGCCTTCATCTTTAGGCAGGAAATGCAGAGTCCGCAACCCTCAGGATCTAAGCTACGGACGGGGCCTATGCCAAAGAACTTTCTTACTATATTTGCTTGCTGATTGTTAGTAAAATATCATTGTTACGTTATCTTACCTCCCAAGTCTTTCTGGTCGAAATGCAGTGTCAGTCTTGAATTCAAGCAATAACAGTACATGTGCGATGCGTGGGGAACACATGTGGTGGGTTCAAGGGCATAGTGGAACTCTGGAATGTTGGAATATTCTCTATCATCATCATGGGGCCAGCCCCACTTTCCTCTTCTAATGAGTTTTATGTCCTCTAGTGTGTTAATAACATCCCCTTCTCCTCTCTCACAGCATCCAGCCATATGGCTTGTGCGTACCTGGCACCAGGAGCTCACCTGAGCTGCGCTGGTTTCGATCTGTCAGTACTCACATTTAGCACAGGGTTATTAGCCTTAAAACCCACAGTTTATGGGAAGCCTTTCTAAATAAAATTTAAGGGCAGACCTACCATTAAATTACACAGCAAAAAAAATAAATACTCGCCAGATATTACACAGAAAAATCATTTACCTCTTGGTTAAGGTAGCGTAGCTGTCCTCTGGTGTCCTCCGATTTAGCTGCCAAATCTGCAGAGAAAAAAAAAATTAAATCCAACTGCCTCACAATGACAGAAAATACAGTGAAAACTCATTTATAAATACTTCAAGGAAGAGTTCAGCACAAAAATGAAAATTCTGTCCCCATTCATTCGTTTAGGGCTGTTCAACGATTAATCGCGATCAATCGCAAGTTTGTGTTTACGTAATATGTGTGTGTACTATGCATATTTATTTGTATTTATAAAACACAAACATACACATGCATATATTTAAGAAAAATATAAAATATAAAAATCTATAATATTTATTTAAATTATATATAAATATATACATGTATGTGTATGTGTTCATATATGTGCACATACATTATGTAAACACAAAGTACATTCCTTTCTACACCGGGATGATTTTCTTTTTTCCATGAAACAAAAAAGAAGGTATTTTGCAGAATGTCCAAACTGCTTTTTTCATATGAAAATACAGTGAATCAAATTAACAAGATAAAGATAAAGATATCATTAGACTGATAAAGAACCATCTAATGAAGCTTCATGACACCTCTTACTTTCATTCTTACTTTTACAGTCCGAAATGTCCATTCAGTATGAACTCAATAGTACGGTCAGCAATACGAGGCAATGCACAATGCCAGAGCTACGTAAACAGGTTGCGTACTGCATTTATCCAGTCAGTGATACTGACACTGCAAATACGCAAATAAGAACATTAACCCAGGGTTTAGTAATGTGCAATGCGAAACATCAGCTTATGAATTCCCAGGATTAATTGTTAACCCCAGGTAAATTATGAGCAGTGTGAAAAGTAAAGCAAGATAACCCAGGATTCCGTTTCCCCGGGGTTTGTAATGACCCAGGGTTAACCTTTTGTGCATGGAAAAAATAAATCTAAAAGCAGTAGTCTTCGAATTTACAGGACCGGTCAACATGCATAAGAGAATCAATGAATATCTGTGAATGTGAATGAAATTTAAGAGGGATAGAACAGCTTGGACATCTGTGTCAGGTCATTAAAGATTATCATTAATAAATACTGGAAATGGTCCGTCAGCCTTGAAATGTTGGTATAAAGACAAAAGATGCCATAACTTATCTAGCCTCGGCCAGCACGCACATATACACACACTCACTCACAAACCTGCTGTGGTGGCAGTAGTATTAGTTGCACCACTGACAGTGTGCTGATGACCGGAGGAAAATATAAACGTGTGGGAATTTTCTGTACCATCACTGTCCTCTGTGCCGTCTACAACCCTGAACACAAACAAATAGAAATCCACTTTACTGTTCTCACAAGGTCCTTCAAGCACCAGTGAGCAAATGTCTATTAAAATGCAGCATCTTTTAATGCTTTTTAAATACATGCATGTGTAGGCGTGCGCACACCTTGGGCTGAGATTTGCGAGGTCAGGCTTTGTAACAGTTGTATGCTGAAACTGGAGCTTTTTGTTGACTTGGTGATCATTTTTCTGCATGTGCATTTTCTGTTTGGTTCCACCACTGAGATAACGTATCCGATCATCTTCATCATCATCATCATCATCATCATCATCATCTCCCTCGTCTTGATGCTCAGCTATTGGTGGATAGCACTGAATCACATCTCCATTTCCCCTCCCTTCCATCTGTGATTGGACAGAAGAGGTCGTGTGAGGCCAGATGAAATTTGGATGACTAACCTTGAATGACTCAACAAGAAAAAGAATTACTTTCCATTATTAACAACGAAACAAGTAGTTGAAAGGACATCTAGTTAATGTGACAGTACTTGCTCACTCCAAAGAGAGTTTTTTCTTAAGCAGTCATTTGGTGCATTTACTTGGCATTTAAATCATTTTTATGTAGCTCCCACATTTTCCTTGCCATCTTCTCCTTAATCACTGAAATAGTAAATAATTATCTAAATGCTCATTCTCAAAAGGCAAGGCAAGTTTATTTAGAAGGAACACATTTAAAAGGGGTCCTTTTATGCCCTTTTACAAAGTCTTGAATTTGTTTTTGGCATCAACTATAATAGGCTTTCATTCTTAATTTGTCAAAAAACACCTTATTTTTCACATAATTTACATGGATGCAGCACCGCTCTTCCCAGTCCGTCAGGAACGCTCCGTTTTAATGAAGCCCCTTCTTCCAAAAAGCACAGTGTGCTCCGATGAAATGACTGGGCCAGTGTGTTATGATTGGTCAACTGCTTCGAGCGTGTTAATGAAATGTCACGTCCCTTACCACGAGTTTCAGCACAGTACTAACTCAACTCAACCAGTCCTCGCTCCTTTTTTGCGAATGCCTTGTGTGTCATTGAAGGCCAGCAGCTAAGACATTGGTTAATAAAGCGAGATTAAATACATAAAATAGATTTGTATTATTTACCATATTTAATTATTGCAGGTATTGATTCACTTTAAGTATTTTTAAAAATGCATTTACATTTTGTATCAGAACATAAAACTAACATTAACCATAAATTTAGATTACCGCAATTACACAAACGCTAACACTAACTAACACTAGTTTTTTTTATAAATAAGTCTCTAATGTCATGATGGCTGCATGTATTTGTTTAAATTAATATTTTGAAATATTATTACAATGTAAAATAACTGTTTTCTATTTTAATATATTTTGAAGTGTCACATGATCCTTCAGAAATCATTCTAATATGCTTATTTGATGCTGTGTTATTATTGGTGCTTTTGCTGGAGAAACCATGATATAGTTTTCAGGATATTTGATGAATATAAAGTAAAAAAAAAAAAACAGCATTTATTTGAATTAGAGATTTCGCTTGGAATGAAAGCTTGCTTCTTTTCTTGCTATTGTGAGTTTACACAAATTTTACAGTTTTGAATGATGTATTACTCTTATCTGTACGACCAAGAATTACGGAGTATTTTAAGTTGTTTAACCTGTTATCAGGAAAAACTGCAAGTGATCGCATGGTGCCTCCATGTCATGCGCTAGAGTTTAGCTTCCACGCACCGCACAAACACTTGGATATGCGCTTAATAATAGTGCACATTTATCTAGTTAACTTTAGAGCGAGTAGTCATGTAAAGTTGCTACTTGCATGTTTCAAATAAGCCATATTTGAGGTCGATGGATGAAAGGTGAAAGTTTGGTTTTCCTGCCTAACATAGTGGACCCGCCGGTAAAGATCTGTCCCTCAAGGACTGCATGACTTCAGCACAAAATTTTTGGTCAACTAAGCCTCTTCAAGTTGACTAATGATTAGTCAACTATTAGGTGGCAGTCCTAATATTTCACAATATTATTGTTTTTACTGGATTTTGATCAAATAATTTAATCAGAGACCTGTTCCATTATGCCTGGGGAAGACTCGTTCCACAAAAATCTTAATTATTCCATTTACGATTATAATGTATCTAAGTAAAAAATAGAGAAAACTTCTCAGTCAGAGTTTGTATGGAACATAGAGTGCATGCAATTTGTTTATTTAAATATTGTTATAAATATTGTACATTATTATTATAATTATTATTATATATTCAAATCATGATAAGCATAATATCATCATTACCATTAAATGTGTCTTAAATTTTTAATTGATTATTGGCTACAGCTGATTCACAAAAAAAGTCTGCATTAGCAGCCATATTTTATGATCAGTAAATGTAAATCTGCAAGATGTTTAATTGATACATTAAAAAACTAATAAGAAAATAAATAAATAAAGCCTAAAACAAAAAAATCATACAAAAGAAAAACAATGCACTGAAAAACAGTCCGCTTAAAGCTGCAATATGTGAACATTTTTGCAGTAAAATATACAAAAAGCAGTAGGCCAGTGTTTTGTTCAATTGAGTACTTACAATATCCCAAATGTTTGAGTACTTACAATATCCCAAATGTACTTACAGATATCCCAACTATTTGTAAATTGAGAGAAAATCACTATTTTACGCGTGAGGAGTCACCTGTCAGTTACATTGGTTTCCGGTTTTATTTTGCAGAAACCATGGAAAACAAAGACTCTTTAATATATTACATGTTTTAATAGACAAGGGAACAAGTGTTTTAATACATTTATAGACAGAAAAACTAATTATTGTAATATAGCTCAAGTCTTATTGTTTAAATCTAATTTTCTTGATTTGTTTTGCGAGCGCCATGCCTCAGACGCAGCTTTGTTTTTAGTAACAGTAATTCAGAATTTTCTCCATCATACAATACGTTTTAAAATTACTTGCATGCCATTTATCAGCTCAAGCCAGCATGTAATATGACATTCTTAAATCGATCTATCTTACTGCAGTGTGCAACAAGTGTCTCACAGCAGCCGCCAGGCAAACGCACAGCGTAACGTCATAACTTCATTTTCAACACACTCAATTTTATCTAATATGATAAACAGAGCTGCGTTCCCTCATACTCGTGACCTGAAAAGCGGTAGCGGCGCCGGTGACTGTGGCATAATAAAAGTCCCGCTGCTGCTTCGTCTTTCATTAACAAATCGCTCCAGCGGCCTCGTTCAGCTCTCGCAACACTCGGTCCTGCTCTGCTTTCTACTGCAGTAACGTTAATAATCGAAGCCATGAACATGATTTCTGCTCATCCTGATTCTTTTCCACTGGCTGTGAGGTGAAGACCACACGTCCCAAAATTCCTGATCAAACTTGGCGTCATCAAGCTACGCCTTTGTTTTGAATAGGCGACCTCTGGTGGATGAAAAACTACATATCGCAGCTTCAAGTGCAGCGCACTGCTTAGTCAGACAATGGACAAGTAAACAGATGTTTTATTATGGACTTCAATGTGGGCACCAATGGGGCGCACAGCTGCACAGAGAGAGAGAGAGAGAGAGACATACTCCTAGAAAAGCCAACACACTTTCCCTCAAGGACCAATTAGACAAAGCTATGAAACAGCAGAAACACAACAAACTGAATGTCCTTAGGTAAAACTCATGTAATGGTAGTGGTCTTACCACTTGAACGTTGACCACGCTAGCAATAACCTGGGAAGACTTGACCTTAACACATTTAAAACAGCTGGCCAGGCAGCTTTGATAATATAATGATCTTTGACCCCAAGTCGTACGAGTGAGTGTGATTATGTCACAGAACAAACCCTAAAGGCTCGATTGAATCCGCTCAATAATAGTCATTGTAATGGGTTTTACACCTCACGGTTCTCAAGCGCATTGCCAATTACACAGTGGAACTCTGCAAGAACGTTGGCTGGAAATAACAATCTCCATTTATAGAACACTTTAAATGTCAGTCCACTGAAAGGCGTCAGAAAAGTCAAGAGGTAAAACACAGCAAAGAGACAGAATAAACGTAAGGGGTATTCCCCATCTATCTCTCTTTTAATCTTGCTCTCCGTTTCTTGTTCTATATATACACCTGATTAATTACACTTTTCGTAGAATAATTTGGTCATTTTCCCTGTTGAATAATTGAGGCTCCCTTACACTGTAATTGAAAGAGCGGCAGTTTCCCAAAGCAGTCAGTCATCCGGCACTTCAATAACCGCCCCCCTCCTCCTTTTACCCCTCCCTCGCTCCTAAACGCGCTGTTCCCCTTCCTCTTATGCCGCTCCCTCCCTGATTACTGCTTCAGGCATGGAAGGACAGGGAATGGAGAAGATGATCATCACCATCATCATCAATTTTTCGTTCTCTCTCCCTGCTGTTTCAGAGCTGTAGTGTTCTTAGCTTCCCTCATTAGGCAAATGAGGCGGGAGGTAGATCATTGTTAGGGAAATGAGCCCCAAGCTATTATAGTCAACACAGCACTGTTAGTGGATAAGCGCGGAATGATTGACAGCTGAGGAGAAGATGCACCTGTGTGTCCATGGACTTACTGGACATCCTGGATATGACCTGGAAAGTGAGACTATATGGAAGCATACACTACCATTCAAAAGTTTGAGGTTAGTAAGATTTTCTAAAGAAATTAGTATTTTATTTAGCAAGAGTACATTACGTTGATCAAAAGTGACAATGCAGACATTTATAACGTTAGAAAATATTTCTATTTCAAGTAAAAGTTGTCTTTGAGCTTTTTATTGATTAAAGTATAGGGATGAACTCACCCCAAACTTTTGCACAGTAATGTACAACACACATATCAATCAATCAATCAATCAATCAATCAATGTATTTATCCATCTACCTATCTCATAAATTGATTGCAAGGGTAAAATATACACTCACCTAAAGGATTATTAGGAACAGCACACTAATACTGTGTTTGACCCCCTTTCGCCTTCAGAACTGCCTTAATTCTACGTGGCATTGATTCAACAAGGTGCTGAAAGCATTCTTTAGAAATGTTGGCTCATATTGATAGGATAGCATCTTGCAGTTGATGGAGATTTGTGGGATGCGCATCCAGGGCACGAAGCTCCCGTTCCACCACATCCCAAAGATGCTCTATTGGGTTGAGATCTGGTGACTGTGGGGCCATTTTAGTACAGTGAACTCATTGTCATGTTCAAGAAACCAATTTGAAATGATTCGAGCTTTGTGACACGGTGCATTATCCTGTTGGAAGTAGACATCAGAGGATGGGTACATGGTGGTCATAAAGGGATGGACATGGTCAGAAACAATGCTCAGGTAGGCCGTGGCATTTAAACAATGCCCTATTGGCACTAAGGGGCCTAAAGTGTGCCAAGAAAACATCCCCACACCATTACACCACCACCACCAGCCTGCACAGTGGTAACAAGGCATGATGGATCCATGTTCTCATTCGGTTTACGCCAAATTCTGACTCTACCATCTGAATGTCTCAACAGAAATCGAGACTCATCAGACCAGGCAACATTTTTCCTGTCTTCAACCGTCCAATTTTGGTGAGCTCGTGCAAATCGTAGCCTCTTTTTCCTATTTGTAGTGGAGATGAGTGGCACCCGGTGGGGTCTTCTGCTGTTGTAGCCCATCCACCTCAAGGTTGTGCGTGTTGTGGCTTCACAAATGCTTTGCTGCAGACCTCGGCTGTAACGAGTGGTTATTTCAGTCAAAGTTGCTCTTCTATCAGCTTGAATCAGTCGGCCCGTTCTCCTCTGACCTCCAGCATCAACAAGGCATTTTCGCCCACAGGACTGCCACATACTGGATGTTTTTCCCTTTTCACACCATTCTTTGTAAACCCTAGAAATGGTTGTGCGTGAAAATCCCAGTAACTGAGCAGATTGTGAAATACTCAGACCGGCCCGTCTGGCACCAACAACCGTGCCACGCTCAAAATGGCCTTAAATCACCTTTCTTTCCCATTCTGACATTCAGTTTGGAGTTCAGGAGATTGTCTTGACCAGGACCGCACCCCTAAATGCATTGAAGCAACTGCCATGTGATTGGTTGATTAGATAATTGTATTAATGAGAAATTGAACAGGTGTTCCTAATAATCCTTTTTAGGGTGAGTGTATATTAGTGGATACAAAAAAAAAAGAATATAAATCTTTGGTCCATGAAAAAAATAACTGAATCAGGTGACAATCAGGTTAGGCTTTTAGCGCTACAGAGATGCATTAAGGGTTAGGCTATGGATGTGCACAATAACTAATTTTATTAATGTTTAAACGAAAAAATTTCAACCAACTAGTCTAACCCCCCCCCCCTCAGAAATAGTCTGTTAATACGATCCATTTGAAATAGACTACTTAATCTATGAAGTCAAATACCACACTGAATGCTGCTAAAAATACTTCAAATTCATGCAATGTGCTTGCATTGCATTATGATCATTGAATATTAAACTTAAGCATTCCTTGAGCAACGCTTTGCGTTGTGTACTTGCCGTTTATTGACAATTACAGATTATTTAAGTGTATTCTCTTCATTAGTTTGTTGATACAGCAGCTGTTCACATGCCAAGTTAGTTTCATTCATAATGTTTCATAATCTCATAACCCGATATATAATTTCATACTGTATTGTCCTTCATAACCGGTAGTGTAACAAGTTTAAGTGTTATATACTAGTTTGACATGACAAAGAAGAACACGGAAAAGATGAGTAAGCTTTCAAAATACTCCCTCACCTTGCTCATCTTCCGAGTAGACTTTTCTCTGAACCTGCTGCAAGCGCCACAGAGAAAACGAACGCATGCAATATCTGAGGTAAAATGAAATGATTTTGTTTTCCGCTCCAGATATACACTTTTCAGAATAATATTAATTTGAAAATGTATTATAACAGTAACAGTAATTTAAACGTAGCCTTTGTAAAAAAAAATATAAAGCATTAAATGTGAGAAAAAAAATATAAACGACAAGTATTTCCAAGTCGACTAGCAGCAGCTGTATTGTTTAATCAACTAGTTGACTAGCCTTGCACATCCTTGGTTTAAGCAACCAAAAAAAATAAATGAACAAGTCAGTATAAGGAAATGATTGGTCATGTGATGTCTTACATGGCTCTCTTGTCCCTCTCTCAGGTTATAAGTGAGGTCGTGCGTGATGTCCTGCACAAAACGATGGGAGTATTCAGGATACAGGTCGAGCACCTCATACAGACCCCTCAGATTAATGCACTGCAGGTCACAGTACGTCAGCGCCTTCACGTCAGCGTTTGTCTTTATGACGCGATCATCAACTGACATGTTGGCACCAATCAAGTCGCCTTTACCTGGACGTGTCACACAAACAAACAAGAAGACGCAAAAACATGAATATTTTGTTAGATATCACTAAGGAATTACAGGAGTGTTAAGACAGTGTGTCAATATCTAAGCTAAAGTGGAAAGCTAATCCAGCATGGAGTTTTAACTATGAGAAAATTTATATAATAGAACAAAAACATACAACTGTCTCAAAGTAATGTTAAACAGAGACCTTATTTTACAAATAAATCGCAAACCACTATTATTAAAAGCTCCCAAGGGAACTTGTGGCTCGAAAATGCTAACTTGTTCAGCACTGTAGGACTACAAACAGTTCTATTAGTAGCACAAAAACACACTGAATAAAAAGCAAACCACTGTAAACAAAAGTGAACCTTCTCGAGAACTCAATGTCAGAGAGACCTTCCTTTGTCAGCAGGGTAGACAGAGTGTGTGAGGGAAAGATGAGAAAGATAGTGTGTGTTCTTTTCCTGTCAGAACTCATAAGGTGATATTAACACAATCACACATCCCCACACATGCGCGCACACACAAACACAGGCAGGACCTAACAGGATGATGGGGATTATATTTTTTTCACACATTAGGTCCACTGTCCTATGAGCCTGCTGTGTGTGTGAAGCCTCACGGAGAGAGTGACCAATCACAGAGAGCAGTTTTTGTGGGCAACTGTAGGAACACACGGGCCCTAAAGTCTTCACTTAATGAGAGATTTTTCCTTTCATGCTAAAACTACACTGAGCCTTTTGAGCTTTGCTTGCGTGACTGTGTGTAATTTTTTTGTTTGTGTAAACTAACCGAGGATGGCTAACACCATGCTGTCCTTCAGCACCTCCATGGAGCCGGAGCAGACAAAGAAAAGAGCCTGTAGAGCATCTCCCTGCCGAAGCAGATACTCGCCCGGTGCGCAAAACGTCGTCTTAATGTGCAAGGAGAGAGAGCGGAGACACCCACGACTCAGAGAGGAGAAGACGGAAAGCTCTAGGATCTCTTTATTCAGATGCATTGCGATGTCCGAACGCAACTCATCTGGAAAGTCTCTCAAGAGCTGGGGAGAGTGTATAGGAAGGAGAGAAAAAGAAAAGTGACCGGGGTAAGAAACAGAACAAGCAAAAAAGAAAAAGCATGATAAAAGGACAAAAAGAAAAGGAAAAAATGGAAGGAGAATAAAAAAGACAGGCATAGTTAACAAGAAAACGAAGAAAAGAAATCTTGTGTTTTTATGTGAACTTTCGTAACAGCACATTTTACATTCATTAAACTGGCACTAAAATCAGTAATAATGCCACTTTATGAGTTTCCACCCTTAAAACTGAAACTGGAAGTATTCCGGCCATGCCTCATTCCTGCCCTCCGCCACCCTTCATCTGCTCTGTTCATCCATCCATATATGCAACCATCCTTCAGCCTGACTGAATGGCATCTGTCACTCTCCCCTTCACTCAGAGCACACACATCCCACTTTATCTCTCGCTCCCTGTCTCCTGCTCTCCGGCCATCAGCCTCACCATCTATTATTCATAAATCTGTGATTTAGCAAGGTGTTTAGATTTCATCTCATTTTTTCCCGCTTTCTCTCTTGACTCTGGAATAAAGTCCCGGGCTCAAGGACGGAGCGCACGCAGTTGTCCCTCTCCTCAAGTGTCCAACTGTCTATCTAAATTATACTTGCCTTAGCTGTTCCTTTAGTATGTTTCTTCATTATTAGTACATCACTTACGTAGGTTTGGACATGACACTCTGCTTTTACTCTGCTCTGATTTCTGCTTTTGTTACAATAATACTAAATTATCGGTAGACTCCAACAATATAAAATCGTCAAAATGAATGATTATTGGATGAAAATGACAAAAAAATTAGAGAATGGCCATTATATTATTAATAATATTAATGAAAAAAAAAAAAATGATTTATTATTATTATTATTATCATCTTTATTTCAGGCTAACTTTTAAGCTACACATTTCTCACTATGTAATTAATTTGATTTCATTTAAAAGTTATCTAAACAATACATTAATCAAATTATGGCATTTATTACCTATTTTTAAGAACCGATAACCAAATACTTTTTGAATACTGGTCTGTTGGACCAGTATTATATCGGTCTATCAGCTTATCTATAATTATTAATTACGTTATCATTTATGTTATTCATTAGCAGATAGAAATCGACTTGATGTGTAAAAACTAACAATAAAATATTCATTATGGACAACAATATATATTTAAATTTATAATATTTTAATGTAGCTGTTTTAATATTAATGAAACATTAATAATACTAAATCAACATATAAAAAGGTCATCATCATCATCAACAACTGTAACTGTTAATGCACATTTCTATCTGTTTTTAATTTTAAAGTTAATCCATACAATACATTTAACCTCCATAGATTCCATTAATATTAAAGCGGTGATAGCCAATTAATGTGTGAATATTGGTAAAAAAAAAAAATTGTTGGTCAAACTTTTTGTAATTTGTCATTTTTTATAGGCGATATCTGTTATTAGCAGGCAGAAAGTGATTTCTTGACATGGAAACAATAAGATTATCAATAAGAGTTAATAAAAGCCTGAAGAGGCCGCTTTAAAAGTTTAATGTTCTGTACCAATATGTAACACTGTATGAAACACTGGAATGCACTAGGGAAGCACACTGTATTCTTGTAAAGTTGGCACATCTCACACAGTCCAGCTGCAAGGAATTCCGCATCGGTTGTGCTGGGTAATACTCTCTGAAGCGTGGGGTTTACCTCGTTGGAGTCGATGCCGTTGTTGACGGACCAGGTGGTCTGGAAGTACTCCAGCATTCGCTGTTTGAGGCTCTGGGGCAGGTGATGCACACGGATGAAGTCCTTCAGGTCTTTAGTGCGCGTGTGGTAAGAGGACCAGCGCGAGTACATGCGTTGGATTATGGCCGTCACGTTGCCGAAGACCAGAGCGTGCATCAATGCTGCCAAAGACATAACGACAAACACGCTTAGAGTTGGGCATCGTTTGAATTTTAACCATTCCAATTCTGCTTTTTGATTCCGATTCTCACTGATTCCTAATTTCGATTGCAATAAGGTAAAAAAAAAAAAAAAACTTAGATATCATTCACATTTATTTTAAGCAAAACATTTCATTGTGGCTGAACACCATGAACAAAAATCAACAGGCTAAAGAACACTTACACAAGAAACTTTTGCCTATGGTTTAAAAATATCATAGCAAAAAAATTTCAAGCATTATTAAAGACAAGTAAACACTAAAATAAAAAAAAATTAGCAATCGCACAATTAAATACAACTGAACAAAGATATAATTGAAATATACTGTTTTTAGAATTTCAGGTATACAGGTAAAGAAACTGTAATCAATACTGTAAAATAGCACTGCGAATGCTATGAATAAAATATATATGACAAATATTGTTACAAAAGTTAATTAGTCAACAACAGCTTTGTCTTTTTTTGTTCGGTTAACGTTATTATAGAGACGACAGCAGTAATATTAGGCTGCTGTCACTTTAAGAGCTGCATGGATCCAATATACTGTTACACATGCATTTTCTCTGTCAACTGTTAAGGTCACTTAAGACACAACCGACCGTGTTTATCAGGATATTTTGACAAATTTGTGTGTGTTTTTATTTGTCGCTCAAATGCAAAAACACGCCGCAGCGAACTCAGTTTAGAATTGCACACTATTCAGTATGAGAGGCAGATTTCTGTGCGCACGCCACTTTGGATGCTCTTGAATGGTTTAAGGTCATATTAAAAAAAATTTATTTTATAACAAGGATCTGATTCCTGTCATTAAGTATTCAAATCCCAACCCTACACATGCATGAATGTACACAAGACTTGAATGACATAAAAAGTCATGGTGTTTTCTGAAAAAATTGTCAATTCAAAATTGTGAACACTGCTTTTATTTTATTTTTATCATGCAGCTTGCAAATAATAATTAATGTTCACTGTCCATGATAAATACAATATGATAAGCTTGATTTAAAAGAAAATGTTAAATTATTTTTGTTATTGAGTTCTGAAGTGATCAGCATGGATCCATTTCTGTAAAGATCCAACCTATTTATTTATTTTAGAGGCTCTTGTCTCTCTAAGATCCCTGGTAATACACAGGTGGTGACTGAATGTGTACTTTTGTGTTTGGGTGTGTAATTGGGTATTATTGTATGTTTGGGAAGGGGGAAGCAATACTGCCCCATGGCGAATGGTGACATTTCACAAAATAAAGGCCATGAATTTTAAATGCGAACAGCTGGCGTGACCTCATATCGTCCTATTTAATGACAGACGAACATATGTAAATGCATGTGGTTACGCAGACATTGATGTTGTTGTATGTTGTGTATTATCGTAAGTTTTTTAATTGACATTTTTATTTTCTTCCTTGTTTACCTTTTGTAAATATACATTTTTATACAAATCTTTTTATGCATACTTTTACACAACTGACTTTTTTCCAATACAGCTCTACTGTCTTGTACAAACCAAAAGTGATTCAACCTCGTTTTTAGTTTCTAAATAAGCAGCAGACACATACAGCCTCCGGTTTTGGATGCTAATGATAATCCAAATTTGTTCTACCTCCAAACATATTTAAAAATATCCCCTAAACTTCAACCTTTCTGCAAACATACACACACACCTCCGATAAGCATGGTGCAGATGGAGAAGATCTTCTCTGCGTCTGTGTTGGCAGAGACGTTTCCGAAGCCCACGCTGGTCAGGCTGCTGAGGGTGAAGTACAGCGCTGCAATGTAGATGCTCCGCAAAGACGGTCCACTGCTCAGCGTTCTGTTGACCGCTTCCATGCCCACCTCCTCGTATGGAGACTCCAACCGCTTCCCGAGCTCATGCAGCCAACCTGAGAGAGCGAGACAAAGAAGAAAGTTTTTGATGCAATTCAAAAACTCACACTAAGATGTGTTTGTGTATCAGTTTCATATGTGTCCATATGGTGGACAATTAGCTCACACTGCAAACACACATCGGCTAAAGGAAACGGTTTATCAAAAAAAGGAAGTTTCTGTCAATATTTACAGTATGGCTTCTTGCGTAGCACACAAATATAGCTATTTTGCAGAATATCCACACTACTCTTTTGCATACAATTGTTTCAGGGAAAAAAGGACAACGTGGGCTCATAACAGTACCATTAAAGCAGTCAATACAACTTGTGGGATATTTTTGAATAAGGAACAGAAACTGTTCTAACTGAGCACCAAATCAGACAGCAAATGTGACACTGAAAACTGGAGTGATGATGCTGAAAATTCAGCTTTGTACGGTGGCCGGGAAGTGCAAAGTGTGAAACACTTTTACGAAGCTCGCGACAAATTTACATTTCGGAAAACATTTTTACCTATCATAAAACACAATTAAATGGAGCAAACACTTTTACCAAGGACAAAACAAATTTACATTTTAGAAAACAAATGAACAAGACGCAAAACACTTTTACCAGTCCCGAAACAAATTTACAATGACAGATTCTTCACGGAAAGGGAATGTCCCACACACCGCAAGTGACGCGGTGAAAGGTGTTGTTGTTGTTGTTGTTGTTGTTGTTGAGCGCGGTAAATTCGAGTTGTAGTTGTGGAGTAAATGGCGTAAATAAAGTTTATGGTGACCGAACGTGGACTGCGGCCGAGGGACGTTTTGCCCGTTTTGTGGCAAACACATGAGCAGCTTAACGCGGTTTAGCTTTACGTGTGGTCAGTGTTTGGAGTTTCTAATAGACGCAGACCAGACGGAAACACAGGGGACGTCTCGACAGCCGGACAGTGCTAAGAAAAGTAAGTTACACTTGCGGTGTGTGGGACATTCCCTTTCCGTCAAGAATCTGTCATTGTAAATTTGTTTCGGGACTGGTAAAAGTGTTTTGCGTCTAGTTAATTTGTTTTTTGAAATGTAAATTTGTTTTGTCCTTGGTAAAAGTGTTTTCCCCATGTAATTGTGTTTTATGATAGGTAAAAATGTTTTCCAAAATGTAAATTTGTCTCAAGCTTCGTAAAAGTGTTTCACACTTTGTAATATTGTTTTGCACTTCCCGGCCACCGTAGCTTTGCCATCACAGGAATAAATTACATTTTTAAATGTATTAAAACAGAAAATTATTTTAAATTGTAATAAAGTTTCACAATATTACTGTTTTTTTTTATTAAATAAATGCGGCCTTTGTGAGCATAAGAGAGTTCTTTCAAAAATATTAATAGATTGTAATGTTTCCAAATTTTTGACAGGTATGTACAATGTAAACACCATGAATAACATTCATTCTGCACCATAGTACTTCAATCTGATAGATCACTGTAACATGGTAATATCACGTTTTGGTAAAGACGGACTAGCGTACATGAACTGGTTACATGAACAGCTTGTGACCCTCAAACAGTTATCCACTAACAGCAGTTGTTTGGAATTTACAGTAAGGCGATGCATCAAGCACTTTGGTTTCTTTCTTCATAAAACAATCCTTGCGTTTGCTGAGAAGGAGCGACCCATAGGTTCTCACATACCGCACTATCTAAATCAGGGTACCAGAGAGGAGATTCCAGCCCAGTGTTGCTATAGTAACTGCCCATCAGAGCAGGCCGGGGTCAGTGGTCGGATACCGAGGGGAAGCAGCAACTTTCCGTCAATACTGATCAGAGATCGGGTGGTGGGAACGCTGGTACTTTCACAGAGATCCGTCATTACGGACCATAGAGCAGCACACAGGGCCTAATTACAGCCCCTCCTGCAGTCAAGATGGAGAGGGGGGCCCGCGGCACGACGTCTGGGTGACTGGTTTGTTTGCCGTTCGCTCACTCTTTCACTCACTTGGCTGCTTGCTGTCCCTAGTGCATTCTTCCCATCTTCCTCCTGCACTATCACTGTCCATAACACCATCTAACAGTGTCAGGCTTATCGCGCTCCTTCTGTAACTATAAATTCTGCTTTCCATTATCATTTGATGTCTTCATCGCTCTCTCTCTCTGTCTTGCTCCGAACGCATCAGATTAAATCCATTCATATTATGTCCATAATGCAACTTTAACAAATCCATTACAAACTGAAATGAAACTAGAGAGTCATACTTGTGTTGAATCAATTAACACACTGGTGCATGATTGCTTCGATTCAATAATTCAGAAATGAAAGGGATAGTTCATCTCAAAATGAAAAGTCTGTCATTTATTCACACTCATGTCTGTTCAAAGCTGTTTGAAATCTTTTTTATGTTTAAAGCAGAAGATGTTTTAAAAAATGCTTCAGTGTCTTTTGTCCACACAATGAAAGTCAGTTGTGTCCAATGTTGTTTGTGACTTTTACAGTGCTGGTCATATAATTAGAATTAAAAAAAAAAGTTGATTTATTTCACTAATTCCATTCAAAAAGTGAAACTTGTGTATTATATTCATTCATTACACACAGACTGATATATTTCAAATGTTTATTTCTTTTCATTTTGATGATTATAACTGACAACTAAGGAAAATCCCAAATTCAGTATCACAGAAAATTAGAATATTACTGTAACACAGTTCGTAAATATGGGAAGAAGGAGGCGGGAACCGGCGTACGTTCAACATCATTTTAATCAAATAAATAAACAAACAATAAAACAAAAGTAAAAGGGCGGCAGTTCTTCACGGAGACTGCCGCCCATGCAAACAAATAAAACACAACATAAAATCCAGGCCTGGTCCTCTCTCGTCCTTCACTGTAGTCGCTCCTCTTTTATGCTTCCGGAGCTCCTCCGTGAGAGATACCAGACCAGTGCGCCGAGCAACTGAAGCTCATTATCTTTCGCGTCACCGGCCTCGCACCGTTCCCTCACAGCTCTCGCCCGCCCTGCTCGCCACAATTACTTAAGACCAATACAAAGAAAGGATTTTTAGAAATCTTGGCCAACTGAAAATTTTTAACATGAAAAGTATGAGCATGTACAGCACTCAATACTTAGTTGGGGCTCCTTTTGCCTGAATTACTGCAGCAATGCGGCGTGATATGGAATCGATCAGTCTGTGGCACTGCTCAGGTGTTATGAGAGCCCAGGTTGCTCTGATAGTGGCCTTCAGCTCTTCTGCGTTGTTGGGTCTGGCATATCGCATCTTCCTCTTCACAATACCCCATACATTTTCTGGGGTATAGACCTTATGGGGTTAAGGTCAGGCGAGTTTCCAGGCCAATTAAGAACAGGGATATCAAGATCCTTAAACCAGGTAGTGGTTGTTTTTGCACTGTGTGCAGGTACAAAGTCCTGTTGGAAAATGAAATCTGCATCTCCATAAAGTAGGAAGCATGAGGTGCTCTAAAACTTCCTGGTATGCGGCTGCGTTGACCTTGGACCTCAGAAAACACAGTGGCCCAACACCAGCAGATGACATGCACCCCAAACCATCACTGACTGTGGAAACTTTACACTGGACCTCAAGCAACGTGGATTGTGTGCCTCTACTCTCTTCCTCCATACTCTGGGACCCTGATTTCCAAAGGAAATGCAAAATTGACTTTCATCAGAGAACATAACTTTGGACCACTTTTAGCAGCAGTTCAGTCCTTTTTGTCTTTAGCCCAGGAGAGACGCTTCTGACGCTGTCTGTTGTTCAAGAGTGGCTTGACACAAGGATTGCGACAGCTGAAACCCATGTGTTGCATACGTCTGTGTGTAGTGGCTCTTGAAGCACTGACTCCAGCTGCAGTCCACTCTTTGTGAATCTCCCCCACAATGTTTGAATGGGTTTTGTTTCACAATCCTCTCTAGGGTGCGGTTATCCTTATTGCTTGTACACTTTTTTCTACCACATCTTTTCCTTCCCTTCGCCTTCCCCATGAATGTGTAGCCCATAGAACTAGACTGAGAGACCATTTAAAGGCTTTTGCAGGTGTTTTGAGTTAATTAGCTGATTAGAGTGTGGCACCAGGTGTCTTAAATATTGAATCTTTTCACAATATTCAAATTTTCTGAGATACTGAATTTGGGATTTTCCTTAGTTGTCAGTTAAAATTAAAAAAAATACTAGAAGAAATAAAATTAAAAGAAATAAACATTTGAAATATACCAGTCTGTGTGTAATGAATGAATATTATATAGTTTCACTTTTTGAATGGAATTAGTGAAATAAATCAACGTTTTGATGATATTCTAATTATATGACCAGCACCTGTATACGGACAAATATCTTATATTGTGTTCCACATAAGACAGAAAGCCATGCAGGTTAGGACATGAGGGTGAGTAAATGATGATTTATTAGCTACAATTAGCGTTTTATCCAACCCAGGCTCACTGGAAAAGCGTGCCAGTGGTGACATTTACGACACTTTCAAAATGAAATTACTCAGGGAGTAGTGCTACAAGAATGTTCAGATTTATCTGAAACACGTGAATATAATTCTGGAAATGTTATATTATGTTGACTGTTCAGAAATACAGTTCAGAAATGTTTGGTGAGTGGTGAATGTTGAAGGCACAATATGTAATTGTTCGCCGCTAGAGGTCACTTATTTGAAAACAATGGCGTAGCTTGAAGACGCTTTGAGTTCGCGGAATCATGGGAGGTGCTGTCTTCACGTCTAATGTCGATGCAAAAAGAATCTGGACGGGACTTGGGCAGAAATCATGTTAATGGATGAGATTATTAACATTATTGTAGTATGAAGCAAGACTAAGTGCTGTGCAAGCAGAAACGAGGCCGCTGGAGTGATTGCTAATGAGAAATGAGTCCAACACAATTTTTATTATGCAGCAGTCGCCGTTTTCGCTTCTTCCGGTCAAGCGTATGTGGGGTAAAGCAACAGTTTTATCATATTAGAGATATTTGTGTGTTGAAAGTTGTTATAGTGCAAATCTGCGTTCGCCCAGTGGAGTAAGCTAAATGGATATTAGGCATATTACAACATGGTGCTTGCTGTAAATCAAGAAAATGAGATTTAAACATTAAGCCTTACTATGTAGAGCTACGTAACATGATACGTTTTCTGTCAATGAATGTATCCATTCAAACAGTTGCTCAACTGTCCAATAAAACACATACGCAGGTATGATGTCATTGATTGTCTGACGATTGTCCTGGTTAAAATTGCTTATTTCTCTGGATTTAAACATTCTAGGAAACATGGGATAATGTAAGTACACAAGGAAACAAAATATAAAAAAATAGTTCTAAAAATTTTACATATTGCTGCTTTAATGCTGTCACGTTTGAAAATAACATACCAATTACACTAATCCCTACACTGAACCTAACCAATACAAAAGCAAACATGAGATCAAACGCATCCTCTGAAGCAACCATACCATTTTAGCTTTCTTCTACAAGTATTTGAGCTCTTTTATTTAGTATCATGACTAGTGTTCAAGGGACTTATACCTGAGCGATTTGCTTCGCAAGTGCAATACTGTACCAGGTGAGCAACTGACCAAGTTTACTTCATCAGAAAAGCTATACACATGGAGCTGATTATGATGCAAAAGTCAAAAAGCACTAGTTTATAAACCATGCACTGTGGTAAAAGTGTTTTGAGGTCATAAAAGTGTTGTGGAAGGAACCACATGAAAATGAGTCTTTATTACTTGCTAATCTGCCACTGTAATCTTTATTTGTGTGAACAGGAATAAAAGTTGTTGGTGTTTTTTACTGCGGTATGTATAGGTTTGTTTTTGGACTTTTGTTAGAGGTGTAATGTAATGAAGTAATACTTTGTTAAAGTGTTTGAGTATTTTTAGGAGAATCTGTACTTTACTTGAGTTTTTATTTGTCTGTCAACTTTTATTTTTACTCTACATTTCCTAAATAAAATGTATACCTTTACTCTGATGTATTTCCCCAAAGCATGTTCGTTACTTACTTCAAAATAAAGTCAAAAGAACACAGACTGCAAGCAAGAATGTGCAAACAATTGCTCGCACAACCGTGACATGAGGCTGCGCGCTGCACAGAACGGGACACTTCAAAAACTTCGTATTTAAAACATAGACAACAAAGTGGTATGCTATACAGTACACTACAGTATGTGTTTTCATATGACTAAAGTAATTACTTTGTTGACTAAATACTGCATTAGTGGAGAACAGCAGTATGTTTGCATTAGTTTATATCCCTTTGTTTGCTTTTATGTATTCGTTATGCAGTGAAGTTGCATATTTAAAATGTATCCTAATCAAGCAGCCAACAGAAACATAACAAATTGGAAATGTAGTTGATTTCAGTTTTTTTTCTCACTTTAACACATATTTTGATTAGATAACCATCAGGTGTTCTAAAATGGAAGCAAATAATGAGTGAAAGTATATAATATGCTATGCCTTTGTGCGTAAAATGGCTATTTTTAGTTGTTAAAATGTAAATGCCGAAGTTAACAATGAACATTTTAAAGTTGCCACTTACATTAGTTATAATGCACTATGAATTAACACCAATGATCAAGGCATAACTAATATATAAGTATTTATACTCATTTTGCCATTCTTTTAAATCAAAGCAAACAAAATGTAAGAAAGAGTTAAAACTGAAAACAATCTTGCCACTCTAACTGTGTATTGAACCATTTTTAATAATATTTTCTGCTCCTTTTGTATTTTGCATTTACTTGTAGTTTTACTTTCAATACTTAAGTATGTTTAATATCAAAAAAAATGCTTTTCATACTTGAGTTTTAAAATATGTGATGTTTTTTGTGCTTAAGTAATATTCTAAACAGTGACTTTAACTTCTACCAAAGTCATTTTCTGGTAAGATATCTATACTTTTACTCAAATTTGGCTTTCCAGTACTTTATATACACCACTGACTTATCCATGGGCAGAAGCGTGTTTTCCTAGGTTCCTAGGATTTCTCTCACACATACACCCTTTCTTTCAGCCTGTGAGTCAATGAGATCATTTTTTGTGCCAGTCTCACCTATATCCCAGGTGTCTGCATTGCTCTCCACCTCCTTCTTGCCAATGATGTACCAGATGCAGGCCATCCAGTGGGCCAGCAGTGCAAACATGGACATGAGCAGGGTCAGCACCACCGTACTGTGCTGGGAGTAACGGTCCATCTTCTGCAGCAGGCGCAGGAGTCTCAGCAGGCGCACGGTTTTTAGCAGATGGACCACTGACACCTGGCAGAGGGGAACTCACATTAACTGTCGAGCATTTGCTCTGCATGCAAGTGCATTTGAGGGCTGAGAAGGGCACATGCCTGTCTTGTTAAATGATAGATATAGTGTGGTCCATCCAAAATATGTTAAAACCCAATTAAACAAGATCACAGGATAGAAGTCCATAGAATCAATCAATAAATCTTTAAAAGCACTGTGCTATGGTATAGTAAAAAAAAAAAAAATCATACAATGATGTTTTTTAATCAAATATATACAGAGGGAAAACGTGCAGTAAAACATTTAGCAAGAACATCTCCTAGCAGATGTTTAGGGGTCACGGACATCATGGATAATGGTGTAAGCATGCAACCAGGTACGAGAGCTCTGAGACAGCTGGGATTAAAATATTTAAGAGATCATCATTAGACAGAGACATTCAAGCCAATTATAATGGTATAAAACATCTTTTCTCTCTTCTCTCTGTCTCAGTCATGCAGAACCGCATGTTCTCAGGTGAATGGAAATATACCGCCCACTAATAAACACGACAATAAACCACAAGAAAATCACTGCAGTTGTGTGGAATATGAAGAGTCTAAACATACAAAAAAAGGAGAACGAAAGTACATGTTTTTCAGTATAACAATCATTATCTTCTGTTCCCTGGAGGTCTGACTGTGTTCTCAGTCACTGTCAGAAAACAGACATATGTATCACTCTGGGTAAAAACTGACATAAAACAGTTACCAGCCAGTTAATGCTTTTGAAAGAAGTCTCACCAATGCTACATTTATTCTATCAAAAATACAGTAAAAGCAGCAATATTACTATAAAATACAGTTACAGTTTAAAATAACTTGTCTGTTTCAATATATTTTAAAATGTAATATATTCCTGCCATGGAAAATCAGAATTTTCAGCAGCCATTATTTCAGTCTTCAGTGTCACATGATTCTTCAGAAATCATTCTTATATGCTAATTTTGTGTTCAAGAAATATTTCTTATTATTATCAGTCGAAGTGTCGAAAACAGACTTGTTTTTAATACAGTGTTTACATAAATGCAAAATTCACTATCAGAGGGTTATCTATGAGTTCATCTCTTAGAACTGAATGCAGCAACACCAAAATGAAAAATGTCTTCACACTTTTGTGATAAAGATCTTGCATTAAGATATTGTCATTATAAAATATAATCAGTATTTGTGACAATTATGCTAGAAAGAGATTCCATTTTCATCATGGTCGGTAAAAATGATGACAGTGTCCCTGTCCAAGATTAATTTGCTAATATTAATGGTTACAACAATACCTACAACATGTTAAGAAACTCTACACGATTTAAGTGTACCGAATATTTATGCAAAAACTTACTCTTAGACCCTTTAGACATGTTATTCTATATATTCAGCAGAATGGCCTTATTAAATTCCTTTTATGTGTAATGTTTTATGTATTGAATGAGGTTTAAAGTGAATGCGCAAGTGAGAGAGTTTTAAATAGCTCATATATATCCCATAACTATATGTCCGTTGTGACTACATATATAAAAAATAACACTTCGTATTAACCTGAACACGAACTTTCACACATGCACAATACCGTACACACCGCTATTAGATCAGTTTGTCCAGAGCTTCAGGCAGTAACTAGCCAGCCATATTCATCACAGCCTCTCTTATTATAATCAGACAATCCCTATGAGAACCGAGCCTTTCACGTCCCTGCAGCATTAAATAATAATCCGCGTTCTAATGGCCAATCTTTCACTTGACAATAAAATATTAATAAACATCAAGAGATCATGTTCTCAGAAGCAAAACCAATGAACATTCATGTCATTAGAGAAACAAAAAGGCTGAACTTAACAGTGAAAATGGAGGTGGATAGGATAAGGGCATGGTAGGGGTTTATATACTGAGCTTTATGTGGTAATGTGTCAATGTGCATTACCAACTAAATCACCCATACTGCTAACAATGTGTAGGTGGATGAAGAGGGAAGGGAAGTGACGGGAAAGAAAGGGTGGTGATAGAGAGCAATAGGAATGGAATGGAAAGGGTCAAAAAAGGAAAAGGGGGAGGAAAGGATAAAATAGGAAAAGAAAAAAGAAAAGGAAATATGGATTGACAGAAAAATGGAAAAGGAGGAAAGGGAAAAAATAAATGAAATAACTGGAAATCATATAAAACCTTTTCTAAAGGAAAAAGAAAAGAAAAATAAAGGAAAATGAAAATGAAAGGAAATGGAAAAATGGCAATTGACTAGGAAAAGAAAGGAGGAGGAAATGAGAGGAAATGTTAAAGGAAAAGAAGAAAAATAAAATAAAAAGGGATGTGAAAGAAGAGAAAAGGAAAGGAAATAGATATAAATTGACTAGGAAAAGAAAGGAACAGGAAATGAGAAGAAATGTTAAAGGAAAAGGAAAGAAGAATGAAGGAAAGGGAATAGGAATGGGTCAGGACAGGGAAAGAAAAAAGGAGGCAGGGAGAGGAAAATGAATGTAAATGGACCAGGAAAAGAAAAAGAAAAAGGAGGGATGGAGAGGGAAAGGAAACAGAATGTAAAATGGCTAGAATAGGAAAGGAGATGAACGGAAAAGGTCAAAAAACAGAAAGGAAATTGGCCGGGATAGGAAAAAGAAAAAGAAAAGGAAAGAAAATGAGTTGAAATTAGTCAGGACATAGGGAAAGGGAAGAAGAGGATAGAAGTGGAAAGGAAAAGGAAAATAATTGAAATTGACCAGGATAGGAAAAGCAAACCGAAAGAAGAGGAAGGCAGAGGAAAGAAAAGGAAATAGGTTAAAAAAAAACTCAAAAGAACAAGAAAGGAAATCAGAGAGAAAAACGGAGGAGAGTGGAATAAAAGAAATATAATTCTTCACTTCTGATATCTTTTTATGGGCTCATGTCTGTGTGCATGTGTGTTGTATTTGTGTGTTTGTGTAAGTGCAGCTGAAGGGCAGATGTGAAGGGATACGAGAGAAGCAGAGGTGCAATCTGTAATTGGAGCAGATTTAAGGGAACATCTCCGAGACAACAAGGTCTGTATTACAGCGGCACTCAAGTAGAGTCCACTACATTTCACTCTCCTCCTCTTAATAAGCCACAGTGGATTTCAAGCACTCTTTTGTTGTGTTTCGCTGTACAGAGGGATGCAGGGTTTCATTACTGCATGTGTCATCACTGTAAGTGTGTGTGTCCAAGTGGCACTGATCGATTCCGCCAGTCTGAATCTGCGAGAAAAGCTGACTGTCTTTTTCTGTGATTTAAAACTAGGAGCCTGTGACCCTTGATTTTGTATAGGAGTCGTCAGAGGCAGTGTTAGCCGATTTCAGAGCCTGTTATACATCTTTATTTGTACCTGAACCCAGGATCACTCATTAAAAGTTCTACATCCCCGATGTCATCAAAAGGACTTCACGGTCCACCCACTCAGCATCACCCAGCAGAGTGCTGCTGCTCAATATTTTGTTTTACACTAAGAGCAAAACAAATCACTGAGCTAAATATAGTGCCAGAGGGGATAAAAAAGGAATATCTGGAAGTCCAAAAGTGGTCATGACTGTTCAAGCAAGACCAGGTGCATATTTTGCTGTTAATTGGAGGAAGCTATTCTATAGAAAATTGATTTCAACATGGTGAAATACACTGAGGGTATTACATTATTATATGTTTACACACAGTGGGTACGGAAAGTATTCAGACCCCCCTTAAAACACAGAATTCTTGACATTTTTGCAGATTTATTAAAAAAGAAAAACTGAAATATCACATGGTCCTAAGTATTCAGACCCTTTGCTCAGTATTTAGTAGAAGCACCCTTTTGATCTAATACAGCCATGAGTCTTTTTGGGAAAGATGCAACAAGTTTTTCACACCTGGATTTGGGGATCCTCTGCCATTCCTCCTTGCAGATCCTCTTCAGTTCTGTCAGGTTGGATGGTAAACGTTGGTGGACAGCCATTTTTAGGTCTCTCCAGAGATGCTCAATGGTGGTTTAAGTCAGGGCTCTGGCTGGGCCATTCAAGAACAGTCACAGAGTTGTTGTGAAGCCACTCCTTCGTTATTTTAGCTGTGTGTTTAGGGTCATTGTCTTGTTGGAAGGTAAACCTTCGGCCCAGTCTGAGGTCCTGAGCACTCTGGAGAAGGTTTTTGTCCAGGATATCCCTGTACTTGGCCACATTGATCTTTCCGTTGATTGCAACCAGTCGTCCCGTCCCTGCAGCTGAAAACCCCCCCACAGCATGATGCTGCCACCACCATGCTTCACTGTTGGGACTGAATTGCACAGGTAATGTGCAGTGCCTGGTTTTCTCCACACATACTGCTTAGAACTTTTTGGTCTTGATTCTATCTTGGTCTCATCAGACCAGAGAATCTTATCTCTCACCATCTTGGAGCTCTTCAGGTGTTTTTTTAGCAAATTCCATGCGGGCTTTCATGTGTCTTGCACTGAGGAGAGGCTTCCATCGGGCCACTCTGCCATAAAGCCCCGACTGGTGGAGGGCTGCAGTGATGGTTGACTTTCTACAACTTTCTCAGATCTCCCGACTGCATCTCTACAGCTCAGCCACAGTGATCTTTGGGTTCTTCTTTACCTCTCTCACCAAGGCTCTTCTCCCCCGATAGCTCAGTTTAGCCAGACGGCCAGCTCTAGGAAGGGTTCTGGTTGTCCCAAACGTCTTCCATTTAAGGATTATGGAGGCCACTGTGCTCTTAGGAACTTTAAGTGCAGCAGATTTTTTTTTGTAACCTTGGCCAGATCTGTGCCTTGCCACAATTCTGTCTCTTAGCTCTTCACGCAGTTCCTTTGACCTCATGATTCTCATTTGCTCCGACATGCACTGTGAGCTGTAAGGTCTTATATAGACAGGTGTGTGGCTTTCCTAATCAAGTCCAATCAGTATAATCAAACACAGCTGGACTCAAATGAAGGTGTAGAACCATCTCAAGGATGATCAGAAGAAATGGACAGCACCTGAGTTAAATATATGAGTGTCACAGCAAAGGGTCTGAATACTTAGAACCAGGTGATTTTTCAGTTTTTCTTTTTTAATAAATCTGCAAAAATGTCAAGAAATCTGTGTTTTCCTGTCAATATGGGGTGCTGTGTGTACATTAATGAGGAAAAATGAATTTAATTGATTTTAGCAAATGGCTGCAATATAACAAAGAGTGAAAATGTTAAGGGGGTCTGAATACTTTCCGTACCCACTGCAATTACATTGCATTCAAGACATAGATTTTACTAGCTTTTCTGGAAATCATGACCTACTGTTTGAGCTACAGGAATGCTTTTCGCAGTAAGTACAAGTTTTCACAGCACTGCATTTTGGTAAAAGCCAGGCCTGAAGTGAGGCTCATTTTCAGTCTGGGATTATAATGCCCAGGACCAGCCCCCACAAAATGGGATTTCAGGTGTATGGGCGTCGCTTGCATACCATCTTTGCTGCTACTAGAACCGCCTGCGATTTGTGGCCAACCAGGAATTCTCCTGATTCTAACTATGACCACTCTGGGTCTGGTAGAAGCTAAAACCACAATAATCATTAAAAATATGGATGGGTAATTTAAACAAAGCATGATGTGCAGTTTATGTATTGGATTACCAAACTTCAAAACATCAAAAGAAAAACTGCAAAACCAGGCCCAATTGCAATATTTTACTGAGGCAAGGCAAGGCCATAATTTGTAATTTGTTAATTTAAATGTTTTTTCTTATTATTAAAAATAGTTTATTGCATGTATATCATCAAAATACAAGCCACAGAACTATGTTTATCTTTTTTAAACTAGAATGCAAGGCAAGACACTTATTGAGCAAGAAATCATAAGTTATGAACATAACATTTAGGTGTTTACCTAATTTCGTTGACGAATAATTTAGTCAATTTACTTTCACCAATGACATTTTTTCTCTGATCTCAGTCCTGCAAGGTAGTTGCACATTTGAATTGTACACATTTGAATTGTAACGTGCTGATCCACCCAGTGGGACATAAGCTTTGGTTTGAACGCTGGGGGAGTTGAAGTGTGAATCGTTTTAGCAGGGTCCCAGGGAATGCTCCCTCATGACATTTGTTTGTTTATTTATTTATTTTTGCAAAATGGTCTTTTGTGGGATCTTGATGAATCTGAAAAAGCGTGACAGACAGCTTAGTTAAGTCTGGTTTTCTGTGCACGCAGCTCTCAGAAATCAGCACACAAGTACTGCATTGAGCTCTCTTTAACGTCTAATCATTCTTGAACAGACATATACAATTGAGCTCAAAAGTTTACATGATGTTAATCATTTTAACAAAACAAGAAAGATCATGAAAATTGCATGTTATTTTGTTATTTAGTACCATCCTCAATAAACTATTTCACATAACAGATGTTTACATAAAGTCCACAAGACAAAAAAAAACAGCTGAATTTATAAAAATGACCCTGTTTACATAAAGTTTACATAACCTTGATTCTTAATACTGTGTGTCATTACCTGGATGATCCACAACTGGTTGTTTGTTTTGTGATGGTTGTTCATGAGTCTCTTGTTTGTCCTGAGGAGTTAAACTGAGCACTGTTCTTGAGAAAAATCCTTCTCAGATCGGCAGATTCTTTGATTTTCCAGCATCTTTTGAATATTTGAACCCTTTCCAGCAGTGATTGATTTTGAGATCCTTCTTTTCACACCGAGGACAACTGATGGACTCAAACACACCTATTAAAAAATAATAAAACATTCACTGATGCTTCAGAAGGAAACGCAGTCCATTAAGAGCCAGGGATGAAAACATTTTGAATTGGATGAACAGAATAAATTGTACTCTTTTTTTGTCTTCTGGGAAACATGAGTATCTTTTGTAGCTTCAGAAGGGCAAACCTAAATCAAAAAATATGATCTTTGCAGAAAAGAAGAAAAACTTGCACATCATCTTCTTGTTCAAAAGACCCTGACTCTTAATGCATCGTGTTTCCTTCTGGACCATCAGTGAATGTTTGCAGCTTTTTCAATAGTTGTGTTTGAGTGCCTCAGTTGTCCTCAGTGAAAAGACGGATTTCAAAATCATATAGTCATCGTTGGAAAGGGAACATGGAAAAAATTTTCAGGACATGAGGGATTTTTCTGAAGAACAGAGCTCAGATTAACTGCTCAGCTTTTTTTTGTCTTGTGGACTTTATGTAATCATCTGTTATGTGAAACAGTTTATTCAGGACAGTGCTAAAAAAATAAATCAATAATTTATATTTCATTTATACAAATAAATATTTCTATTTAAAGAATAATGTACGCAATTCTTTTATAAAGAACACATCTATTATTAACTGAAAAGAAGACCGTGTTAGACTAACTAAACTAAAACAATTCAGATTATTAAAATATGACTAAAACTAAATCAAAATTTGCTGTCAAAATTAACACTGCCTACAGGTAAGGTGGATTTATATTTAAATATCATCTACTTTTGTTAGGTTTATGTTTGCATTTTTGGAAGCACTTTTCAATAAGGTTCATTAGTTCACATTCAACATTAGTTAACATGAACTAATAATGAACTGCGCTTACACAACATTTATTAATTTCAACATTTACTAATACATTATTAAACATTAGTTAATGAAATGTGACCTAACATAAACAAACAATGAACAACTGTATTTTCATTTACTAACATTAACAAAGATTAGTAAATACAGTAACAAGTGTATTGCTCGTGATTTTTCATATTAGATAATCCATTAACTAATGTTTAAACAATGAACCTTATTGTAAAGTGTTACCGCATTTTCTTGTTTCTTGTGTGCCTTTGTACTCTATGTTCCTGCTTTTCATTTTTGTCATGGTTACTCATTAGTTGATTGATTAGTCCCTGCCTGTACTTTTTTATTTCTTAATTACTCTGTATATGAAGCCCTCGATTAAAGATGCTCTTTGTCCGTTCTTTTATGTCTAGTGTTGCTTCAGTGTGTAGTCTTCTTTGCATCTTCTGCATGTGTGTGTGTTTTATTTTTGAAGAGTTAATAAAAGTGTCTACTGCAACTATACCCTTCCCAAACTACACTCTTTCTGCAACCATCACCGTGACAACTCTAGAATGCTGGTATATGGCACTTATTTATATTCATGACAATGTTTTCTTTATATATTCTTTATATTTTGTGCTAGCTAGGTCACAGGTGGCTGAAAGCATTATCGAATTAGCCAAAATATTTTAAACAAAAACCACCACCAAAAAAACCACACGCATGTGACACTTCTTCAGAGTTCTGTGTGCATGCTTTTTCGCAAAGTCATGTAAATGTTGTAAATTCAAAATGCATCTGAAAGCTGTGAAAACAATCTTTCCACTTATAATTTTTTTAATATATGCATTACTCACCACGCTGACTTTGAAAGCGTAAAGGAGATCAAAGGGCAGAGCAGCAACCAGGTCGATGATAAACCAGGTGGTCATGTAATGGATGCAGATCTGCCGCGCGTCGAAGATCACCTGCCCCGACTTACTCACGTACGTGGTGCGGAAACTGAACACGATGTCTAAAGCGACAGACAGAGTCAGCGTCTTCAAAAAATACCATCAGCATAATATCAATGAACGACAGTGTCCATTGAAGCATTTATAACAGCAAAAATGCTTTTCTGCCTGCTTTATTTCAAGTGGAGTGTTATCACAGACTAACAACGGGAAAATGAAAAATCCATGCGCTGTCACCCCATCTGAACACAAGGTGTTTTATATAGAGGCCTTATCAGAATCGTGTATTATATCAGAGCACGTACTGCTGTTGTATTAAACTCAAATCAATAACATGTTACTTTTCAACCGTATGGAATCAACATCCTTTACATGTCATGTTGTTCTAAAATTGCAAACAAAAACATCTCTTTACCTAACAAAGATGCAGGAAAAAGAAAAAAGAAAAAGAGGAAAACAGCATGTGTGTTCCTTGTAAGGTTGAGTTCAGGTAAAACTATAAGAGAACAGTCATGGAGAGAAATACAAATGGCAGACGTCTTAAAAAAATAGCATATTATTTGTTTCTGCCCTTTTAATTCCAAGAATGTTTTCTGAATAGCAGGAAACTAAAGGAGAATTATATGCTGCCCTGTGGCAACACTGTACCACAGAGGGATTTAAAGACTTGATTATAACCACACGTAAAAATATAGATCTCATAAATCTATAGAATCTCATAAATCACAATGAAAAATGTACTATGTAATTGACGAACTAAAAACATATGTCAAAGATCAAAATTGAATTCTCTTACCAATGATGAAGAGAATCTCGACGGCAATATCTGTGACGGTGGTGCTACGCGTCAAGTCTTGATCACCGATAAAGCAAACATTGTACGGCACTGTCACGGCGACATAGAATGTAGCCAGTAGGATTAGCCAATCCCAGCCAGCTTTGAAGGTGCTGAAGTGGAGAAGAATGAACTTGGACTTCTTGGCATCAGCGACTTTATATTCAGGGAGAGCCGGTGGATCACCAAACACATTCTATAAAGAGAGAGATCAGTTATGGTAGAGAAATGGTTCTGTTTTATCTTTTTGTATCTTTCTATATCATCAGCATTTGAATGGTCTCACCTTGTTAAGTTTGATTTTACTCTGTTTCTGACGGTTATGCAGGTGTCCTGAAATGTGGTACAGAACTGTGCTTGATCGCAGCCGAGTGGAGCCGAACGGAGACCCGCCCTTGACCCGCTCGCGGCGGCACTCTGAGGAAAGGTTGGACTGTTTGTTATGAAAGTCAAGGTCAATGTGGAATACAATCCATCAAGAAATAAAAGCATACTGCTCAAAATAAATTCCATTAATACATAAAAACAAAGGACACGAGGAAAATTCCTGTGGTATGAGGTTGTTATAATTCCGTTTTTCATTTTCACTAATTAAAATAAAATAATAGATCAAATAAAACAATAAAATGTATTTCTATCTGAATAACTCAACCTTTGCAGCATTACATTGACTTGAGCTTGTATTGGTATGACACTTCAAATAAAGTAAGGCTCTATAAAAATGGGGCAATGTTCCTCTAATATGTGGTTGAGTAACAAAACTTGAATTCGCGCTCCAAAATTGTTATGTACATTATGCTCATAATTGTGAGAGTTTTTTGTAGCTTTGTGAAGAAAAGTGGAGATTTTCTATCAATACTTCCATGCAAATAGTGGTTGCCACTCTTATTGAGTGCAGTTTTACTCAAAATGGCCTGTTTTCCTTCCATTTCCCTCCATGCTGCTGTTACACAAAAGCTGGTGTGAAACAAGAATATCTTCCTTTATGCTGGTGACCTGCTTTACACCACTAGTTTCCACTAGTATGGACTCTACTGCCAGAATATTTTCATTCCCATATTGAAAAAATCAGTTTCAATTGATTGAGTGGCTGCTAAATACTGCAGTGGGTTCATTTGATTTAGTCTTTGAGGTCTCAAAGTAAAACAGTCTGTCAAGGACATCCTTGACTAGAGCTGAAAGTTTACATTAAAAGGTTTGACAAATTTAAATTTCCTTTCCTGTGGTGATGTATTTTCATCTGAAACACTTTCTGTGAAGACTGTTTTGTAAAGCAAACCTTCTATCTGAATAGATAGATAAATAAATAAATACAGTTCTAAGGATTACTATAACTTTTTGACAATTTGAGCCATAATCTGAAAAACCCAAACTTTGAAAAAAAAAAAAAAATGTATCTTTTGTTTCTAATCAGTGGTTCGGAGCACCAAAGTCACATGATTTCAGTAAACGCAAGGCATCGTTACGTCAAAAGTGATTCGAAATTTCAATAGCTCACAGTAGCAGTGTTTTGAAATTAGATACTAGATATTGTTCAAAAATTGTTATTTTGTTTTGTTTTTTGGCGCACAAAAACTATTCCCGTCGCTGTATAATATTAAGGTTGAAGCACTTTAATACAATAAAACACTCTGAATTAGTTAAGCCTGAAATTTGATGAAACAAACACCAACTGAAAGCTTTGAAGCTCAATGAACAAATAATTCTCTTCTGAAAAGACATTGGACCAAACAAGAATGAATCCATCTTTCCATTTTCCATAATTTTCTTTCTCAATCAACATAAAGAACATGCTTTGACTGAGCAAAAACAAAAATGAAACCGGAAAAAAGTGCCAAAAGGAGTTGTAGTGCAATGCTTACAGTGGTAGAGACAGAGACAAAAAATATATGAAATGTGTGGAGTCTCAGTGGATACTGACCATGAATGTATGTGTGCGTAGCGTGTAGCATTTTTAAATCAGCCAGCTGAGGAAACAAGCAGACAGCCAAGCTGCCAGTCTCAATCGCCGAGGGCAACAGGGGAAAAATGTCACTCATTGCAACCCTGCCGAACAAGGTACCAAGGGAAACCAAAGCAGGAGTAGGAAAAAGACTGAAGGGATGGAGCGATAGACAGATAGAGAGAGAGAGAGAGAGAGAGAGAGTAACATGGGTTGAGAAAGAGAGAGAAAGCTAGGGAGCTGGTTATTAGAGAGGGATAGAGATCACTTCAGCCTGCAGGGCTGGAGGAGGAGAGGGGCGACAGAAACTCATCCATAAAAGGCTGCAGTCAGCAGGGAGTCCAGCGGGCATAACACTTATTATAGATCCTAATAAATGAACTCCCAATTTACTAACAGCACAGGTCACGAGAAACACAGAGAGGGAGAAAGATAGGGAAAGAAACAAAAGGCGAAAGTGTGAAAAAAAAAAAAAAAAGAGGAAGGCAGACAGTTGTAC
This sequence comes from Opsariichthys bidens, assembly GCA_037194245.1. Classification (NCBI taxonomy): domain Eukaryota; kingdom Metazoa; phylum Chordata; class Actinopteri; order Cypriniformes; family Xenocyprididae; genus Opsariichthys; species Opsariichthys bidens. Next base: position 2,887,540 of record CM074306.1, on the reverse strand, counting down.
TGGGATTTCCTGCTCCGTGCGCTTTCCTTTGCTGCTTGAGGCCAATATCTGATCTAGGCTCTCAGTCACACAATAAACAGATATTTTTCATGATGCCTTCCCTTAATGAGACAAGCACAAAAAAGGATCGTGTGAGGTCGTTTCTTACAGTATAGAAATGTTTCTGTCCCTGTGGACTAGAAAATAAACTTCCTTAAAATATAGATTCTTTTATTCTCTCTAGCTTAATTTGTCTAGTAACTCTGTTCAACCATATATATACACAAATCTGTCATTTCTTAAAGTCATTTTCACCACAACTCAAATCGTGGCTTGTATTTAACAGCATACCTCATGTTTACACTGGTAACCAAGTAAAGTTTGATAAAACTCTTAGTCAAACTTGTGATGAAAATGACCACGTCAGGGTCATAATTTGCGCAAAATTGCTATGTGTTTTTTCCATTGTTAAGTTTAGAGCTGCAACTAACTATTATTTTTTCTGTCGACTATTTTTATTAAGTTTTATTTTTATTAATCTAGTGATCTTTTTTACGTAAGAAGTTAGAACTAATTTAGCAGTTGATTGAGGTGTAGAAACACTGGGACACGCCATTATGTAATAATACCATTTGATTTTGATTAAAAATAAGTCATTATGTGTGTTCGTCCAGTGGAAGACATTTGAACTTTAACATGAAGAGTGTCAAAGACTTTCTCTACAGTCTTAAAGGAACTTTGATCGTGTTCAAGCCACTGAACAAACGTCTCCTGAACCGTGTGTTTTTCCTCTTGCTCCGTCTGTGATGCAGCGAGTCGGGAATCAGGAGCGCGAGCAGCTGAAACCTCGCACGTGCGAAAGAGAACGTCCGCGCACATCCAAATAAACTTCTTTGAAATGCAAAACTGATTTTCGTTCACTCAAAATATTTTCTTATTTGTGAGACGAAGATTTTCTCTTCAACTCGAAATGCCCTTTTGCACGCTCAAAATAGGATCTTGCATGCGTAAAAATTTGGCAGAGATCCAATTCCACAGGTGGTACGCCATTTCGGTTCTGCAAAGGGAACAAAGGACCGTTTTATTCGGCCTCTGTTTAAAGTATTCCCATTACTTTTGATCATCATGGTCCAGGTTTTTGTGATAGAATGGAACTTTCTCTGTTCCCAGGAGCAGAAGCCGGCATTACGCCAGATGAATGTAAACAGTGTGACGTCGACGCGTCGTTGCAGCACTAGTTAAGTCCCATGTGATAAGTGTGACTTGGGTGTTTTTTCACATTCTTTCACTTTCAGCAGGTAGACAGGTATTTAATTGGCTTGTTCATATGTCAATCTTGGATAAACAGTGACGACAATGTGGAGACGACGTCTCCACCCGGAGTATAAAAGAGCTCGCCTGCGTGAGAAGCGATGTTTTGTTTGATTCATTGATTCATGCTTGTGCATCTGTTGTTAATGCTTGCCCTGTGTCATCTTGAACATTGATAGTGTTTATGGTAAAGTCAATGTTCTTTGATACCTTAGTGTATAATGACTCATTCGTTCCTTTTCCTTTATGTTAATTCGGCAGGGTTTTTTTTGCTATCTGGTTGTAAAACCAATGTTACTAAAAGAAAAAGGACAGGTAAGATATCACATGATATACATGAGCTACACTGAGATTTCAATTATGTCAGAACACTAGGTTAGTAAGATGTGCTCCCCATTGTATTTTTGGTTTGTAGTGAGAGTAGTTTATTTCGAATGTATAGACACTAAAGGTTGTTTTCATTTGAGTTTCTTGTAAATGTTGATGGAATTAGTTTAGAAGTTTTTTTTTCTTTCGTAAGACTGCTTGTTTTTTTATTTCTTTGATTTGGCACGGTCCAAGTTCTTTTCTCTTTTCTCCATTCTTTTTGTGAATATAATTTTTGATTGGTTCAAATTTATGTCAATACGTATTATGTGTTAGTTTTTCTCCTATTATACTTCATAATGAATGCTGATACTTCAGCTTATTTAAACGTTTTTACGATTGCTTCCCAGTGCATGCACAGTGTTTTATTCTATTTTTAAAAAATGTTGCACCTCAATTTCCCCTAAACCTAAAAGGGTTTATAACATCCATAATAAATAATAATATGATGTGTTTATTTCTCTATTTGTTTAGGTTTTCCTAGTTTTTAATGAAATATAAACTTGGAAATATTCATGCACACACATATATTGTGTAAACATTAATCGATTAATCGCAATGAATCGATTTGATAACACTAATGACACCGGGACCCTCGGTTTAAGCTTTAAGCGTTCTGGAACACAATTCTTCTTTGCTGTTTGTAGCTGGTTCTGTCAACAAAGACAAGTCCCATAAACGTAAACCTCAACCAAATGACCCAATAAGATTTTGGGACAAGAAGAGAAATTAAACGAGGATCAACATCGGTGTCGAAGAATTTCCTAAATTCTTTTTGTTCATGATATGGGTAAGTTCAACTGTACTTTTACTATGATTGTTTTGAACACATAAAACTGCGCAGCGTTATCACACCGATGAATTTGACAAATGCAGTAACATCTATGACAACCAATTTAGTGTTAAACCTTGCTTTACTTGCGGCTAATTCATTATAATGAAATAAAATCAAGTCATCAAGCGCAACTTTTATAAAACTACTACTTTACCTCATCCACGAACATGATTTCTGATTCCCGTCTTATTGATTTAAATCAGCGGTGGAGTTGAAGACGACAGTTCCCATAATTCAAGCTACGCCGTTGTTGTTGTTCTGAATGTAAATTTTACATCTTGCACCTTTAATTAAACTAAAAAGACAAAGAAAATCACTCCCTGCTCTTCACTGAATAATGTTTTTGAAACTTTAATAAGGATGTATTTATATATTTCCAAAATATTAGGTATCATTACCTTATTTATTACAATATAAGGATAGATGGGTAAAAAATAACAAAAACAATAACTATTTTATTTATTTATTACTTTTTTGTGGTGTGGCCAGTAAAAACGTATTGAAATCATTGAATCAAAAATTGAGAAACGGAATGGAATCGAGAAACTAAATCGAAATCAAATCGAAATGGGATATTTGAATCGACACCCAGCCCTAAATGACGACAGTAAAAAGTTCAAACAATTTAATAGAGATCCATGCACACACACAGACACCATCCATCATGTACTAACCGTCTTTCTTCTCCTCAAGTATAGATTTGGCTTTGGTGTCTGTGACGTCTTTAAAAGAGGCGAGGAAAAGGACAACATCTCCTTTCTCGTTCTTGATAGGCACAATATCCAGCAGACACCAGAACACACTACCTGCAGTAGAATTGAGAGAGGAAAAAATACGTAAACACGAAATATTAAGAATGTAAGAGATGTTTGTGGTGGCATTCACAATGTAAAAAGTGCTGCTGTATCAGTAGTGTAGATTAGTCATGTCAACATAACACCAAACATCACCGACTGTTTTTACATTCTTAATGCACATTTCTGCAGTTATTTTCAATGGTTCATCAGTGCACATTATTATTTAACATGTATTAATAAATATTACAGAAATTTCAAAAACAAAAACTGAATAGGCTTCACTATATGAATTTAATCAAATAAAGTCATTCATATTGAAATAATTGAATATAAATGTAAGATTACAATTACAGGATAATGAAATAAGAGTTACAGTGTCCACTCCAGAGTGAATGTGTGTATCTTATCTGTTAACACTGAATTCGTGTTTTTGCTCTTTATTATTATTATTACTATTATCTTCACTTTTAATGTAGGGATTTAAACTGCTCGTTTGCATATAGCATACATATAGATATATTCACTATATGTCTTCATAGCATTCAGTTTGTTTGAAGGACAGCACTGGGCAGGATGTGCAATAGTGTGTTTTGTCAATGAAATCTAACAAAAAAGAAAATCGGTCTTTATATCCGATTGATCGAAGGAATAAATCGAATTTGTGAGGTGCCAAAAGATTCACACCCCTATTAAGTAGCTTTTCTGAACTGAATAAAACTAGTTAAATAAAACGTTACCACAGGAAGCACGTTTTTAGCTTACTTGGCAAACATTAGTTCCAGTCTATTTAAAGTGCTAAAAAAACCTGAAACAAAAAAAAAGAGCAGCACATCCAAAAAGAGCAGCACCATTATGGTATCCAATTCCCATGTAGGTGTGTGTGTGTATGCTTGTTTGTCAGTCTGTATTGAACGGAGTGGGTGTGCGACAGGACATTTATATGTGTGCTTTTTGTGTGCGTGTGTTTCTCTCTTCACCAGTAGCCGTTACTGGAAGCCTCTAGGGGAATTCCGTCTGATTGCTCACAGCTGGAGAAGTCTTTGTCAAATCTCTCATTTCCTCACGAAAAAGCCTCACCATTATGGAGAAGAAAAAGGGGATGAAATAATAACGCTCTCTAGAACAAGTGCACTAGAGATGTTCCATTCAATATAGAACAAAGGGGGAGAGAAGAATGAGCACAAGGAAAAAGGTACAACGAGGTGTTAAAACCTGGCAGCAGCATTTGATCTAAGACCTTAACGAACTACATGATACTTGATATGATATGATATGATACAAATAATATAATACATGGAGTAGGATGAATATAACATACATGTAAAAAATAATAATATTTAAAATTATTAATGGTATATAAATATACTACTATATACTACTATTACAAACCCTTTGTGTACATTACACTTACAGAGTCGTCGTAAATACTATGGCACTTTGATATATACCATGGTTCTACTGAATGATTACCGTGTTGATAAAACATGGCGTGTACAGGTACTACTCAAAAACACAGTACCTATGGTGGTACTTTTTTTTAGTAAAAATCCAGCAAAAGGAGAAATACATCCATTCTCCAAGCTCTACCATTAGAGCCCCTAGAATGGAAGACTCCATGTGTGGAATGTATGCCTACACGGATATCATTTCAAGGAAAATCTATCCTAAAATGTGCATTTGTGAGAATTGTCAGCATTGTGCAGTATGACAATCTCAATGTCATCGTAAATTCCACAAATAAACTTGCACACCTGCAGGACTTTAGTTTGTAATCCAACTTTAGAGCCTCTCTGGTGCTTTTGGCCAACCAACTCTAATAAAACCATCTGCTTCAAACAATGGCAAGAGATTTCACGTTGTAAAGGTGTGATGTAATACCTCCATGTGCTATTACTAGTGATGAATGAGACCAACCATCCATGCATTATTACTGGTCTACTTTCACAGAGGAACTGCTTCTAATAAGTTTTACAGTGACGACGAAACACTGCAAATAAAAATCAGGCTGCCCAGGTCCGAAAAATTGGGTGCATTGGGTGTTATTACATATAGGCCGCCCCAAGCTTTAAAGCATCATCACCAACAGCAAAATGCGTCATCTAACATTCTATTTTTCTCACCAGTCTTTTTGTAGAACATTATCTCCTCCTTGAGCTCACTCCGTTCCTCAAGCGCAGAGTCCACGTGAAGAATGATGTGCTCGTTGGTCTCTGGCCCATACAGAAACTTGCATGCGCAGCTCTGCTGCATGACCTCGGTTCGAGCAAATCCAGTGAGCTCACAGAATCCATCTGAGCAGTACACGATCGGGAAGCCTTTGGACACTTGTGCATTGGCCAGGAGGAAGTTGCTGTCTGTTCCAAACACAAACATTAAGCAAAACTATTAGTCTACTAATGTTTATCGTGACCATTAATACATTTTAACTAGATGGTCCCATAAGATATTAGTATGTTTTGCCAGAGGCCATGTTGGCACAAATTTTTCATTACCAGCAAGGGGACAAGCCAGGTTCCAAGATGCCCTGCTATGTTCACGGAAACAGATTTCACCCCGTTTCTTTCTATTTTAACTTTTAACCTCTTGAAACAGAACCTGTAAAGCAGGGGTGCCCAATCCTGTTCCTGGAGATCTAACTTCCTGCAAAGTTCAGCTCCAACCCTGATCAAACACAACTGAACCAGTTGAGCACATGATAATAACAGACTTGGATCAGGGTTGGATCTTAACTCTGCAGGTAGATCTCCAGGAACAGGATTGGGCACCTCTACTGTAAAGTCAAACTGAAGTTGATGCAGAACCAACTGAATGCTTGAAATTGAGTATATAAGAAACCTGTAACTAATATATATATATATATATATATATATATATATATATATATATATATATATATATATATATATATACACACACACATATATATATATATATATATATATATATATATACACATATATGTATATATATACACACACACAGTGGGTACGGAAAGTATTCAGACCCCCTTGAATTTTTCCCTCTTTGTTATACTGCAGCCATTTGCTAAAATCATTTAAGTTCATTTTTTTCCTCATTAATGTACACACAGCACCCCATATTGACAGAAAAACACAGATTTCTAGACATTTTTGCAGATTTATTAAAAAGAAAAACTGAAATATCACACGGTCCTAAGTATTACACATATAAACATATACATAGTACATGTATATATTTCAAAAATGCTTTTGTCAGAAGTCTCTTATGCTCTGCATTTAATAAAAAATACAGTAAAAACAATCCCATTAAATTTTAAGCAGCAAAACCTGTTTTCAATATTGATAATGATGATAATAATAATATGAATAATAATAAATGTTTCTTGAGCAGCAAATCATCGTATTGGAATGATTTCTGAAGGATCATGTGGCACTGAACACTGATGATACTGAATTCAGCTTTGCATAATAGGAATAAATCAGATTTTAAAAAATATTTAAACAGAAAACAATTCTTTTAAATTGTATAATATTTCACAATATTAGTTTTCACTGTATTTTTGGTTAATTAAATGCATCCTTGGTGAGCATGAGACCTCTTTCATAAACATTAAAAATTTTTAATGTTTTCATACTTTTGACAGTGCTTTTGAAACATCCCTTATGCTCATCAAGACTGCATTTATTTGGGAAAAAATCTATATATATTTCAATATATTTTAAGACGTAATTTATTCATGCGATAGCACACGATCCTTCATCAATCATTCTAATATGCTGGTTTTGGTGCTCAAGAAATATTTCTTATTATGATGTATAGGAAATGTATAGGAAACAGTTGCTTAATATTTTTTTGAAAACCATTATACATTTTTTTCAGGATTCTTTAATGAACATAATGTTCAAAATAACTATTTAATTGAATCAATTTAATGAAGAATAAAAATGATACTTTGTATTGTAAATAAATAAATAAATATATAAGGTAAGTCGCATGACCTTGCATGGCATGTCTTAGCCAGAAAATGCTTCAACAGCTCGACATGCGAAAAGCTTTGTTTTGTTATTTCATTGCATAACCAATTTCTTGCTTGGATCATTTTTTTTTTTTTTTTGCATTCTGACTTGTTTTATTGTTTTACCCTGTCATTGTGTCAAAACAGATTAATAGCATCCACGCATCATAAATGAATACTGCAACACTGCCTTGTAAACGTTTCTCGAAGGACAGCTCATGAGCCTCGTCCCTGAATCCCCAGACAAACGCACATGAGCCTTATCAAATGCTGGCATTTATGAGAAGCGTTCACGTGGCGAGACGACAGACATTCGGTGCTGAACGACTTTACTGAGCCTTGTTCTGCTCACATAAGCAAAAGTGAAGTTAGGCTCTCATTTATAACATTGTACGTGTGTGTGTGTGTCGGGGGTCAGACCCAGAAAGATGAGAAAAAAAGATGATGAGAGAAAAATAACAGCAAAAAAGAGAAAGATTTACATGGCAGGGAAAAGAACGGGGCTGAGAGAGACAGAAAGGGAGAGCAAAGAAAAAGGTGAAAGAATACAGAGGGGGAGAGTAAATTAAAAAAGAGAATAACCTTCATAGGTGCTAGACGGTTGACTGGCAGAAGTTGTGGAAAGTTCTTTATCGATGCACAAAATAGACACCAAATCAATAATCGGCCAATATCAGTAATAATCAAGCACTACATTAAAGGGATCGCAATAGATTATGGCAAAAATGTAATCCTTTAAGGAAGACCTATTATGCCCCTTTACAAAGTCTTTATTTTGTTTTGGGGGTCTACTAGAAAAGGTTTTCATGCTTAAATGTTTAAAAAAAAAACATTATTTTTCACATTTTACATTATTACAGCACTGCTCTAGAGTCTGTCAGTAACACTCTGTTTAGTTCCCATCTCTATGAAGCCTCTTCTTCTGAAAAACCTAATTGGTCGGCTGAACCAGAATGTTGTAATTTGTTCAAGCTCGATTGCTTCAAGTGAGTTTCAATGTCATTCCCTTTACCATAACCATGAATTTCAACATCCAGGCCTCATCCCTTTTTTGCATATGCACTAGTTGGGAATTGACCCATTGCAGGCAGTTTGATTGACAAGCGATCTAACCAATCATAACCCCAAATCTGCCATTTTGTCCGACAAAGCAGTCAGCGGAGTTAGTAGATTAATGTTGGTGAACTTGAACTTGAAAAATTGTGCATACTCACATCTGCCTGTGTTTGTAACAACATTCCTTCTGATGTCCATTTATGTTTATTTAATGAGGAACTAGTATGAAGAGATGATCGGTTCACGAGCCGCTTGAAGGAGCTACAGCGATCTGTCACGACGCATTAAAGAGCCACTATACTGTGATTATTGTTTAAACTTCTTTAAAAAATTACAATATTTTAAATACAAAATTGTTTCACATCAAAAGTAACCTGCTCTGCCTTGTCTGTCGACACATTGTCAGTGTCCTCTTTGCTCCGGGATGTATTTTTCACTTCGTGAGAACATGATGTGTGGCGTGAGAGCGGCACGGCTTGTCGGACATAGCAACAGTAACTAAAGCGGGCGGGTCTTTGCGAAGGCTCAATTATTTAAATGAAGAATAGAGGCAATAGAAGCTTTTCAGGGAGTTCAGAAACAGTGATATAGAGAATGAATCCCTTTGGAGTTGATTTAATGCTTTGTAACTCTGCAGACCTTTTTGCATGCAACACACTTAAGAAAAAAAGTATAATAGGTCCTTATGAAAAATCCATGTCAGGAAATTGCTGTGCACTTTAATGATTGAAAATATTAGTAGTTATGAATTTTTTCATGCATGCTAATGTGGCCCTACTAGCTCCACAGTCTACAGACAGCAAATCCCAGAAGAGAAATCTCTCTATCTTACTGTCCATCTACTCACTCCTAGGTCATAACCTCTGGGTCAGCAGTACGACAACAGCCGGAAAAGTCTTTTTCAATCCAAGTTGTAGCAGAGTGTTTGTGTGAGTATTTCTGAGCATATTCATGTTTTATATAAATATATGCACACAATGTATACTTTTGCTGTGCAATATGTGTGGTTATGCTATCCTCAAGCACGTTTACATGTGTGCAGTTACAGACGGTGTACAAGCAGAAAGATATATCATCCTCTTTCATTTCCATACCAGACCACATATGGTTTACTCTGTCAGTTTATGTTTAATTGGACAGATTGAATCTAGGCTGTAAAAACAGGGTGTGTGTGTATGTGTGCGTTTATGTGAAAAACTGCATTTGAAATCTGAAAACCGGCGGAAACATGGAGGGAAAAAGGGGGTGAAGAGAGAGAAGGGGGGAATGTCCACATTTCTCGTCTGCCCCAGATTGCTGTATCTCACACACACACACACACACTTCCTCCCTCTGTTCCCCTCTTGTGAGCCTATGTCCCAAACAGGAACACCTGAGAGCTATTTAAAGAGGCAGTATGATTAGTGAAGGGAAGGAAGAACACAAGGAAAAAGAGGAATGGAGAGAACTGGTTGAGAAAGAGAGAGATGTTTGGGGGAGGGAATGGCAGGACAGATGCTGGAACCTTCTATTGCAGTATATGCAGTCTTGCATTTGAAACCTCGCTCTTCGTCTCAATGCACAGTATATGGCGAGATCACACTGTATGAAATACAGTATCACACAGTGCACTGTGCTAAACCCGACTTTTCATTTTGGGTGTAATGAAGGAAGTGGAAACACAAAATGAGCCTGAATCAATCAACACATCTTTAACGTCAAGAGTTAAAGTAGTAATTTATGAATCAGTAGTGGCACAAAACAGAACTGCAAAAATAATGACAGAAAAGGACTCTTAACCCAAAAATGAAACATTATTTACTCACCCTCATATTGTTCCAAATGACTTTTTTCCTTTCCTCTTCAGACACTTTGAAGAGGATTTCAATGATTTTTGTCATTAGAGTGAAAGTCAGTAGGGTCCAAAACAACATTAGACCCCAGCACTGACTTTTATTGGACACAAAACAAAACACATTTAAAAAAAAGTCATAACTTTCATTTTTGGTGAACTATCACTTTTAGTGACTTCCCAAACTACCCCCTCAGACAAATGGGTAGCTCCAGCCCAAACGCACATTATTGGTTGCTATGTCAGGCTGCGTAACAGTTTTCACGCTATTTATTGAAATCAAATTGCTTGCAAATGGACCTCTTAAAAGGTTAGTTCACCCAAAAATGAAAATCCTGAAATGAAATACTCACCCTCATGTCGCTGCCAACCCGTAGGGCCTTGGGAACACAAATTAAGATATTTTTGAAGAAATCCGTGAGCTATCTGTCCTCCGACAGACTGCAACACAATTACCACTTTCAAGGCCCAGAAAGGTAGTAATGACATAGATAAAATAGTCCTTGTGACAACAGTGGTTCAACCTTAATGTTATGAAGCGATGAAAACACTTCCATGGATGTTAAAGTTTCTTCATGAAACCACAGATGCCAATAAAGACCCTTTATTTTTAAGAGTGTATAAGTCTACACAAATCAAAGTGAAAGAGACAAACTACTAAGCGGAAATGAATTACTTTATAAAATTGTGTGCTTATTTTTCATTAACAACAATATATATGTTTTGAAAACTGAAAGTGAGTATTATGTAAGCAGCACAATTTAAGAGATACAGAGGTACTTTTTTGAAACGTTAAAATACTCTAGTGCTGAAATATTCCAGCTCTTTGATTTTGAATAGGAACTTTGCTTTTACTTCAGTATCTTGCTTGTCGAGAGGCAATGTCATTCATTGCGCACAAATTTAAAGTGTCTAACCGTCTGGAAGCGTTGACAGCGCTCGCGCTCTTTTAAACCGGCAAATGATCCATCCAGAAAGGACGGCGATCGACAGAACAAGTTTATTTTAAGAATACATTACAATTAATCCAAAAGAGATGACAACTACATTATGAACTGCACTTCTTTCCGTGCCTGTTTTTGGTTTGCAGCCCGCGAAGGATGTTCGTTTCGGTGTCATCATAATTCAATGACTTAATGTCGGTCAGCTGCAGAAAAGTTGCATTTTCGTGCCTTTTTTATTGAGAAGTTGGGACACATTTTTGACATTTTGATACGGCGATAATAGTTGATTTCATTACAAATGAGAGTCACTGTCAATAGAAAAATAGCCTAATATTTTCCTCCCCTATTTTACGGTAATTGAGGCCCCTCCTCCATGACCAAGGCCCTAGGCAATTGCCTGCTCCACCTACAGGTAGCGCCGGCCCTGAATTTGTGTTCCAAAGATGAACGAAGGTCCTACGGGTTTGGAACGACATGAGGGAGAGTAATTAATGACCGAATTTTCATTTTTGGGTGAACTAACCTGTTAATGGCTTCAACACAAACTTCAGTTAAAAAAAGAAAAGGTAATTATATGATTTTTTTTTTTCAAGGTCATAACTGGATATATCCATCTGGCTTAAATGTGATGACAAATGTTACATTGCATACCACATACAGTATATAGTGCGCAGTATACGCCAAGCCATAAGTATTCAGACTCTGAAGTATAGAAGGCTTATGATTAAGTATGTTTTTGGCATGGCCCTGATTTTCCAAGCTTGAGAGCAAGACTGTCTTCTTCTTCTGAATCCTATTTCCTTGAACGAGTCCAATGTATAATGTATCTTGTATAATGTCTTGTGCTGACATCTGAGAACAGGTTTGTGCACTGAGAGAAGAAAAAAATATTTGACTTCTTTACTGACATGAATTAAATGTGTTTTTATGTTTAACAGCCTCTCGAACCCCAGTAAAAACAACCATTTTAAATACTCAAGGCTAATGAGCTCTACTGGCTTGATAGAGCTGACAAGAAACTGAACGCACTTATTTAAAACCATCTGTACATGGTGCTCAAATCGTCTCAGCAATTGCACTGGAAGAGTTTGAAATCGCTACATCGCATCTAATCGGTTCAGTCTTTTTATTTGGCTAATCTGTTGTGGTTACGTAATCTTTTGTCACAGTCTCAGCAGGGTCCTTCAAATTAAGCTTCAATTCATGCTTCGTGCCAAAGCACAAAAAAGTATTCTCAGAATGTTAATAAGACAAAGGAAGACACCAAGGTCTGAAAGTCTAGACTGGCACGATTCTGGAATTCCATTCTCTGAGACTCTGGAACAGTGAGTGAGTCCCATCTGTATTCTGGTCTGACACGTGTGGATAACCCTGCTGAAACTGCAGAGTGCATCTTCACGTTGTCCTGTTTCAACCATCCAATAATGTTGTCATATTACGCAAAGGTAAAAGACCATGTTCTGTCTCTTTGTTTCCCTGCATGCTCCTCCATCCCTTTTGTTTTCCCTCTTAGGGTTCCAGTCCCTCTCTCTCTTCACTAATGATGACTGATGAGCTCAGTTTCAGCTCTGTGTGAAGTTCAGGGAACAACAGAAGAACAGCATACTGACATCTCTATCCCAAGTTCAAACAACAGACACGCATTGTTCTCCCAGTCTAGAGCCGCAATTTCATCTTTCAACCCTACAGATCTGTTCCTAACCGGAAGAGATGCAGCAGACACGCCAATTTCCTCATTTTGTGTCTGATACGTGTTGAGTTCACTGACAGTGTGATTATGCATTACATGCATGAGTGAAGCACCTGAAATATCTCCATTACCTGACTTGGGCGTCTAACCCTCCGCTTCGTAATTTTACCAACGGAAGCATCTACTTGAAGTGTTCTTTTAAAAAGACTCATCCAAAATTACTCTAAATTACTCTTCCACAGTTAACCACACTCTCTTTTTCCTTGGGTAACACACAAACGCACACAAACTGGTACACACACACAATTGCTTTACTGTAATTACCCACCATATGCTGTCCTGACAGGTGCCTGCGTGAAAAGAGTATTTTGTCTTGATGGAATATTAACGCATAGCAGTGAGCACACACACATTACAATGCTGCAGAGGGGAGGTATAGCTAACATGTATAGATTCTCTTGACAATAACAAGTCAGAATGCTTTCTGATGTAACTCAGATGTTGCACAAAATTATGAGGTGTAATTCATTAGTGGTGCTCGCTAAGGAGAGCATCACTTTTTCCATTTCTCACAGCCACTTTTCAAAATCCTGAACCCAATTAGACTTTCTACTGTGAAACAAAGTTTTTAATGGGGTTTTGGACCCTTCTGACTGTGATTGAAAGGGCAAACACGTTCTTTAAAATATCAGCTAATACTTCAAATCATGCAGTTTCTTTAAGAAAGGCCTAACTTATCATTTTCAACATGCCAAAAACATCCTTTGAACTTACTTTAAAAAGGCAAGCAGGCCATTTCTAGGGGCTGTAATTTCACAGAGACCACCGAGCAACCACCTTGAAAACCATAGTAAGCGGTTAGCAATCACATGGAACACCATGACAACAACTAAAGAGTCACCTGGAACGCTATCTGCTCCTATCTAAGTTGTGATGTAAGGAATAATGTTTTTGGGTCCAAACTGCTACCCGTTTCAATTGAGAAAACTATCACATATGTATTGGTGTCCGGGGTGCTGTGAGCCTGAAGACAGTAGTGTATACCTTGAGTTTTTCAGGTGTACCCTACACTTTATTTTACAGTACATGCACTTACATGTACAGTATACTTACCTAAGAAAGCACTGGATAACATAAGGTAACTACATGGGTTAAGGTTAGGTGTAGGTTCAGGGTTAGTGCCAGGCTATTACCCAATTGCAATTGCTATTATAGGTACACAGTATGTACATGTGGACTGTAAAATAAAGTGCTACCAAACTATTAAAATCAGTTGCTATTTATTTTTAGATATAATAATCAACACTCAAATAAAAAAGCCATGTATATTGCGCAGAAGGCAGGTTTTCCATTCTTCTTCTAAATCTAATTATTACTCTAATTCATTTTTGAAATACAATCATTTACACTGTCATAACTTGTTTTCATGGCAAATTTACTTGCACATTAAATAATTGAGACATTTCTTACAGGTAAAGTAAATATAATGTATTCAGACCCCCTTAGATTTTTCACTCTTTGTTATATTGCAGCCATTTGCTAAAATCATTTAAGTTCATTATTTTTCCTCATTAATGTACACACAGGACCCCATATTAACAGAAAAACACAGAATTTATATTTTTGCAGATTTATTTAAAAAGAAATAAGAAATATCACATGGTCCTAAGTATTCAGACCCTTTGCTGTGACACTCATATATTTAACTCAGGTGCTGTCCATTTCTTCAGATCGTCCAGCTGTGTTTGATTATACTGATTGGATTTGATTAGGAAAGCCACACACCTGTCTATATAAGACCTTACAGCTCACAGTGCATGTCAGAGCAAATGAGAATCATGCGGTCAAAGGAACTGCCTGAAGAGCTCAGAGACAGAATTGTGGCAAGGCACAGATCTGGCTGAGGTTCCAAAAAAAATCTGCTGCACTTAAAGTTCCTAAGAGCACAGTAGCTTCCATAATCCTTAAATCGAAGACGTTTGGGACGATCAGAACCCTTCCTAGAGCTGGCCGTCCAGCTGAACTGAGCTATCGAGGGAGAAGAGCCTTGGTGAGAGAGGTAAAGAAGAACCCAAAGATCACTGTGAGCTCCAGAGATGCAGTCGGGAGATCTGAGAAAGTCGTAGAAAGTCAACCATCACTGCAGCCCTCTACCAGTAGGGGCTTTATGGCAGAGTGGCCCGATGGAAGCCTCTCCTCAGTGCAAGACACATGAAAGCCCACATGGAGTTTGCTAAAAAAAAAAAAACACCTGAGGGACTCCAAGATGGTGAGAAATAAGATTCTCTGGTCTGATGAGACCAAGATATAATGTTTTGGCCTCATTTCTAAGCGGTATGTGTGGAGAAAACCAGGCACTACTCATCACCTGTCCAATACAGTCCAAACAGTGAAGCATGGTGGTGGCAGCATCATGCTGTTGGGGGGTTTTCAGCTGCAGGGACAGAACAACTGGTTGCAATTGAGGAAAAGATGAATGCGGCCAAATACAGGGATATCCTGGACGAAAACCTTCTCCAGAGTGCTCAGGACCTCAGACTGGGCCGAAGGTTTACCTTCCAACAAGGCAATGACCCTAAACACACAGCTAAAATAACGAAGGAGTGGCTTCACAACAACTCCGTGACTGTTCTTGAACGGCCCAGCCAGAGCCCTGCCTTAAACCCAAATGAGCATCTCTGGAGAGACCTAAAAATGGCTGTCCACCAACGTCTGCAAGGAGATATGGCAGAGGATCCCCAAATCCAGGTGTGAAAAACTTGTTGCATCTTTCCCAAAAAGACTCATGGCTGTATTAGATCAAAAGGGTGCTTCTACTAAATACTGAGCAAAGAGTCTGAATACTTAGGACCATGTGTTATTTCAGTTTTTCTTTTTTAATAAATCTGCAAAAATGTGAACAATTCTGTGTATTTCTGTCAAGATGGGGTGCTGTGTGTACATTAATGAGGAAAAAAATGAACTTAAATGATATTTGCAAATGGCTGCATTATAACAAAGAGTGAAAAATTTAAGGGGGTCTGAATACTTTCCGTACCCACTGTATATTTAGTGAAATGCTCTGCTCTAGAGTTTGTTTCTTTAGTGAACTAACATGCTGTGGACAGTTAATGACTTGCCTGAAGTAAATGTAATGCCACACGAGTTATTATTCTCAAGCTGTTTTATTGATGTATTTCCGCTTTTGAAACACTACTTGAGAGAATACACGACTATCCAGATTGCTTGTTCTTGTTCTATGCTTTTTCTTGTTGTGGCGGTTAGCAAATGGCATTGCATTACCGCACATGCCCCCTTCTGGATTGGAGTGTGGATCGCCCGTGACTGACTGTATTCATCGTCTAACTACATGAACCGAACTGTGACGTCTGTATAGTGTAGTTCGGGATGAATACATGTACAGTTACACCCCTAATATATGTAAGATTTATTTTTGGTGACTGAACTGACAGGAAACAAAGTAGGAGAGAGAGGGAGAAGGTTCCTGATCACAACCTCATGACATGTAGTGCTGAACACAAATGCATTGGATCCGACCGGACACCGATAATTTAACAATTCATTAAAGATCAATCACTTTCCGGCCATGTGAGTTTTCGGAATGGAGAGAAAGGATCATAATTTTTCGGTAGTATTACAGCACACACTTATTTGCTTTTGGCATATGATAGAACGTTTGGACCTAGAAACAGTGATGCTTGACGTCAGACTTGACAAGTGGATATCAACCACACCCTGGCAACATCCTACCTCACCTCGGCATCATGGTGGCTAATTTTGTATGGGAAAGCCTCTCATCATCCAAACAAATAATTTGGCTTTGCACAGCACATACAAAATCAAAACTGGCAATAGTTCTGCTTTGGCTTGAATGTGAGCTCTTTGAGTCTGTGATAAAATGAACACAACATCCATTACACAGTAGAAAAAAAAATATATGAATGATATATATATATATATATATATACACAACCTCCTGTTAATGCTCTCCACATGTCCTTTTTGGAGAGCCACCATTGATGATGCCTAATGGGATGTTCTCTATTATCCCTGTGTCATTGTTGTCACTTTCCTTCCAATTTGATGGACACTATTTCCAGCCATTCTTGTGCTATTCTCAGCCATGTTACCTGCGGCAGCCCAAGGTGTGACAGCTGTACAGGTAGTCTCCCCTGAAGGACAAACCATTGTCACATGGGTGTATGCCATCACAGTGTGGTAATATATGGACCCAGCAGCCCAGAGGACATTGTGTCCCTTGAGAAGGATTCCTGTGGTGGGAGCTCTCTTTCCTAGTGCTAAAATAAAACTATCTCGGTCTTCGTTTCTCAAACCTTAGACCTAGATGGAGGTGGGGGAACAAGTAACCTACATGTAATGATAAGGCAGGATGGTACAAGTTGTTTCTGTTAGGACACCAAAACAAAATGATATAAGTTGACAGGCTTTGCTCTGTGAAATCAGTACTGTTATCGCAGAAAAGTAAGCCAGATCCGAAGCAAGCAAGACTCATTTTTACAAAGCACAATATACTTTGAGATGAAATACTGTCTGACTGTTCTGTGGTCGACCAATTATATTTGATCGATGTTGGTCGTTACCTGGGGCCACACAAGGGATTTCATCAGGACGTTAAGTACATCTTTTTTCGCGCATGATCTGGTCTGAACTTTAATTAAACAGCCCTCCGACTGTTACCTCTACCAACCCTACTTGTGCTCTATATGAAAAATAAATATTGGGACGGCCAAGTGATGCACTGCCATCTAAGCCAGTGGGTCTGCACATTTTGGAGGTCTTCCTAATCTAACAAACCTGATTGAGCTCATCAGATCATTAGTAGGCCACCTCCAAGACCTGAAATGGGTGGGTCAAAGAAGGGAGACATCCAAAATGTGCAGACCTGGGGGTCTAATTGGACTGAGAACCACTGATCTAAGCATCAAAGCA
Source organism: Opsariichthys bidens (assembly GCA_037194245.1). Classification (NCBI taxonomy): domain Eukaryota; kingdom Metazoa; phylum Chordata; class Actinopteri; order Cypriniformes; family Xenocyprididae; genus Opsariichthys; species Opsariichthys bidens. The sequence goes on along the minus strand of CM074306.1, from coordinate 2,869,784 downwards.
GCCCAAGTCCTCTGACTGCTCTAGCAGCTAGCGGGGTTACCCTTATAACGCTGTCCATGGTGCTGAGCGAGCAAACGCTCAATTTGAGAGCAGTATTGTGCTTTCACTGCAAAACCTTTTAACAAAAAACACTTGTGGAGTGCGTGTGTGCATGTGATATATATATATGGAGTTCTCTTTCATTGCTTGAAGGGACAAAAACGTACAAAATTATGTCCAAATTCCCATTTTGTCGAGTATCCTCGAGTTCGTTTTAAATAAGTTAAAAAGTTTTAAATGAGAAAATAGGACGTGTGTCAGGTCCTGGTCTTAAAGTGACAGCAACCTAATAAACCTACTGCTGCTGTGTGTTCACACGACAGCATTTTCAACTAAAAACGGAACACTTTCGCGTTTAGGCCATTCATTTACACAACAACGCCGTTTTGGGGGCCTGAAAATGCAAACTTTTGAAAACGGGTTTCAAAGTGGAAGTTTTTGAAACCATACCGTTTTCATCTCCATATAAACAGAAAACTTTTTATGCGTTCAGGCCGTACATTTACGTGTTTTGGTGGCAAACTTTTGAAAACACGTTTCAAAGTGGAGGTTTTTGAAAACGATGCATTATCATCTCCCTGTAAACTAAAAAACAACGTGAATCTGTGAAAAAGGTGACGGCGTGCACATGCCTCTTACGTGTTTAGGCTATCCACCTTATTTTTCAACGCAGAAATAATGTGTGTTCTGTGAATGTGCAAGACCTCCGATTTATTAGCCCCTAAAGGGAAATAACGAGAAGAATATCAAAGTACAGTAAACTGTAAAAATAAGCTGGATAGGCATGAGGGAGGCGAGTGCTCTGTAAAAGAATGCGTACATGTGTGAACGCAAACTCTTTATTTACACAGTGACATCACAAACTACTTGTCTGACATGCGCAATAAAGCGTCATTTGTGAATGGGGATAGTTTTGATAATGTTGTCATTTTTACGTTTCCGTTTTAGTAGCCTACATAGTTGTTGTGTAAACATACCCTGTATGATTAATGTTAATCAAAGAACAAATGGCAAAGAGAAAATCACTCGCTGCTCTTGACTGAGTAACTTTTGCAGCTTAAATAAGGATTAATCAATATTCAATTTATTATTTATGCGGTCAATTTCTGTCTATTTACCTGTTAGACCTACCTGAACGTCGTAAAGCACGTATACAAGGGTCAAAAGCAATCACTTTTTTGTGCATTTTAGCAGGGCAGGTAAAAATCTGAACTAAATCTGAATTAAATATAAAAATATATTCAAAACTTTAATGTTAGGTGCAATAAATGGTGATTAATTACAGAAAAATGTTCAAATAATTGGTCATTTTTTTCAATCGATTAACAGCACTAATATTATTATATATGTATGATGTCGGGATGAGTTCAAACATCTACTTTCAATGTTTCTTTAGTAGGCCTATTCATGTGATGTTGACAGAATCTTCAAGCACCTTTCACATAGCTAAAGAAATGATGTAGGCTACATAACATTTAAACCATGAAAACAGAAAAAACAAACATTGCTCTTTTAAAGTTGCTTCAAATGTTGTTATTCAGTACTAGTATGCTATAAGCACTGTTGTTTTTTTAATTCCAAAATAGTTATAGTTTAATAGTTTATATAATCTATTTGCATTTACTCATTTTGTTGTATTCGCTTTAAAGAAGCTCATTTTATTCCCACATGCTCATTTTTAAATTACTCATACTGCTTTTAATATGGTTTCTTAATTGTATTGAGTAAATATACTGTACTATTTTACAGTGCACTTGCTCTGACAAACATTTGTTTACTTTAACGATCAAACAAAAGACTTTCTGCCCTGCTCAAGAAAAAATAAAAACGTCTAATGAGAAACCAAAATAGTTTTTGACCACAAACAATGTAAAATGCCATCGCAATAACTCACGTGTGCCGTCAAAACGCGTCGCTATAGTATCCAAAAATGTGTTCTGAGGCGCGAGCAATCCCTTCATAACAGGCATTTTCCCGCCCTGATATCGAATTCCCCATCAAAGTGACGCGGCGTTGTCAGAGACAAAGGTAGAGACAGTTTGAAGCACTCTGCTGAAACTGAGCTTTCAGAGGACTGAGACACGAAGGATCCCGCTCCCTCACGAGCGCGCGTGCAGGACGGATGGGGAAGCGCGCGCCCGTGCCAACGGGGAGTGACGCCCGCAGGTGCGCGCCAGGTAAATGGCGCGCGGCATTGGAGGTTGAAGCAGCTGTAGGGCGCAATATCGTTAAGTAGATAATTATGCACTTATGCTGTAAACATTAAAGACAACTATCTTATGTTCTTCAGGAATATATCTAATTCCATCATAATAGATATTTTTGCAAAGGATAACCATCAATAACCATACAACAAACAAATTTAGGTTACATACAATGTTCAGAAAAAGTATTAAATGTTAGTACATACCTTACCCACTTTTGTGCATTGTTAACACAAAAGTAATTAATCATTCTCTCAGTATGGCCTAGTTCAGTCAGCACGTGTTTGAGGGTGTGTGTTATATACTTAATACAGTAACACTGCTGGTCTCAACATTTAGGAAGTCCTGGAAGCCCCCCCAAACTTGGATATCCATCACCAATGTTCAAATATGCAAATTAAGCAATATATTGAGACTACATCACCTGTACGTTGTTGTTCATATGACATGCTGTAGATAAAAAAAAAGATAATGGAGGCATGGCTGATGTGAGAATTATATAGTCTAGTACAAACCCGGCTCCAGCAAGCGAGTTTAATCAGTTGGGTTACTGGTTTGAGATTTGGGCTACTGTATTATTGCATTTTGTGTACGACATGATTAGCCTATTCAAAACACACACACACACATACACACACACACACACACGCCGGTTTGAGGAGTGGGAAATTATTGATTTCATTTGACAATTTACATTGGAGCAGCTCATTTCAGTTATGCACTTGTATTAGTGGGTGCACTGTATTAAACAGTGGATTACTGTAAATATAATAGTAGTCAAAACAGCTGAACGAAAAGCGGACCAAAAAATGAGAGGTTATCGTTTACTGTGCATGACTATATTTTTTTAAAGTAGCCTATTGCACACAGCAGGCTGTGTCGCCCTCTACTGTTCATACCGTCACAATGTGCCTTTTACAAGCGCTACACGTGTAGAGGTGGTGCTGAAAACACCATTCAAATAAATAGCAATTTACAGTAAAGTCACATGGCAGAGGATTTATTCATAATTTTCTTATCATTATGGTAATATTATCATCATTACTGCTGTGGTGTAATACTTGATGTACAATTAGCCACTGGAGAGCTGACTTGACAAATTAACGTATTATAATCCAATCATATAACTGCCTGTTTCTTGTGTATTGATGCATGCTTAACACAGAAATTCTTGTAAATCATGCTTTTAATAAATATGATGAAAATAATGTTTTTATTGTGATATATTATAATCATATGGATTGAATGGTTGTAAATATGCAGGCTTATGCAAATAAAGACACAAATGAAGCTCCGTTCATTATGATTGAGCTTACGGAAAAGAATGATTGCCACATACAGTGACTGTCATGTGTACAAGTGCAAACAAGCATTAATCACAGAGATCACTTGATGAGGCTGATTACTAGTTTTTGTCAACCGAAACAATTATTGTATTGCCTCTCACCCATTACTCACAGCTTATACATATATTATGAGCTTATATAATATGATTGGTTGTATATATTGAATGAAAGTCTTAATATCTGGAATAAAACTTAAATATAGGGAATGAAAGTCTGAATATATTGAATGAAAGTCTGAATATATGGAATGAAAGTCTGAATATATAGAACGAAAGTCTGAATACATGGAATGAAAGTCTGAATATATTGAAATGAAAGTCTGAATATATGGAACGAAAGTGAATATATAGAATGAAAGTCTGAATATATAGAACGAAAGTCTGAATATATGGAATGAAAGTGAATATATGGAATGAAAGTCTGAAAATATGCAACGAAAGTGAATATATGGAATGAAAGTGAATATATGGAATGAAAGTGAATATATGGAAAGAAAGTCTGAATATATGGAATGAAAGTGAATATATGGAAAGAAAGTCTGAATATATGGAATGAAAGTCTGAATATATAGAATGAAATTGAATATATGGAATGAACGTCTGAATATATGGAATGAACGTCTGAATATATAGAATGAACGTCTGAATATATAGAATGAAAGTCTGAATATATGGAATGAAAGTGAATATATGGAATGAAAGTCTGAATATATAGAACGAAAGTGAATATATGGAATGAAAGTCTGAATATATGGAACGAAAGTGACTATATGGAATGAAAGTCTGAATATATAGAACGAAAGTGAATATATAGAATGAAAGTCTGAATATATGGAACGAAAGTGAATATATGGAATGAAAGTCTGAATATATGGAATGAAAGTGAATATATGGAATGAAAGTCTGAATATATGGAACGAAAGTGAATATATGGAATGAAAGTCTGAATATATGGAACGAAAGTGAATATATGGAATGAAAGTCTGAATATATAGAACGAAAGTGAATATATGGAATGAAAGTCTGAATATATGGAACGAAAGTGAATATATGGAATGAACGTCTGAATATATAGAATGAATGTCTGAATATATAGAATGAAAGTGAATATATGGAATGAAAGTCTGAATATATGGAACAAAAGTGAATATATGGAACGAAAGTCTGAATATATGGAATGAAAGTGAATATATGGAATGAACGTCTGAATATATATGTAACGTTGGGTGTGCAGATAAACACGAAGACGAGGATGACGTAAATAACAGGTAAACTTTATATAATCCAAACGGGCAACAGGTAATCCGACAGAGACACATCCAAAGCATACACATCCAATACCAGACCAGGAACAATGAACTGAACTGAACTTAAATACACAGAGCACAGGGGATAACGAGATGAGTGGTTAAGAACAGCTGTGGTGATTAGGTGAGCGTCCATGGCAACAGATAGTGGCGGGAACTACAAACAAAGGAACATGTGACTGTGAAAATGGCAACAAACTAAAAGTCCATGTGGTGATCAGGTGAGACGAGGTGTGACATAACGCCCCCTCCCGGAAGGCGCGTCCTCGCGCCATAAAGAGGACGAAGGGATGAAGAGATGGGCAGAAGATGTAGGAGGTGGTTTGGGAGGAGGACGGCCGACTAGGAGGAGGCAGGAAACAGGAGTCCAGGGTGGTGCAGATGGTGGGGATAGCCAATGTGGCGCCTTGAGCAGAGGCAGATGGTGACATACCCAGGCCACAGCCAAGGCTGCGCCCCATGGCGGCGGCGCAGGAGGGAGGATCCATGGTGATGTCTTTGGTGACGCCACCATGGGGATGACCGGAAGCGACGATGTCATGGAGTACGGAGCCCACCGCGTAGCCGGAGTGCCGAGGTAGCGACGGGACCCTGCTGGCCTGGGCGATCGCGACTGAGCCGCCGCGACGACCCCCCGAGGAGGAGGCAGGGATCCAGAGGGCAGAGGTGGAGCTGGAGTGACCGAGGGCGGAGGAGGAGCCTGAGGGAGGGCGGAGCCAGCTGTAGCGGAAGGGGTGGAGGGCCAGAGAGCAGCGAATGGCCCGCAGCGGAGGTGTGGCGATGTCCGACCCAGGCGTAACCGACGTTCCGAGGGAGGCCGGCGAAACCGAATGCCCGATGGTACCTGTCGCCGACGAGGGAGGGAGGAGCATAGGCGAGGGAGCCAGATCGACGGGTCGAGGGGGACTGGAGTTCACCGAGGCTGGAGGCGGAGCCACGGGTTCCTCGAACCCAGGAAGAGATGGCTCCCAGAAGTCCCGAGATGGACACACGCCACTGAGAGGAGGCTGAATGGGAGTAGAGGGGCAGATGGGAGGCGGCGATGACTGGGTGACAGGCGTGGCTGGGGACTGGATAGCACTGCTAGGCTCAATAATAGAATTCCGAAGAGGAGGTGGGAGAGGGAGGTTGGGCGGGGCCAAAGGTTTAGGGATACACTGGACAGGTTCAGATGATGACATAGCTTGAAGCAATTTCTCCTCTTCAAAAAAATTTTCCCTAGTGCAAGCCCCACACTCACTCTCAGTGGCGGACGGTACGGTATGGCTCCCTTCCATTCCCTCGTCTGCCACAAGGTTTCCCTCGGCGAAGGCCGGTTCCGTCAGCTCACACACCTGCTCAGTTCCGTGTTGCTCAGGCTCCGTGGTGATGTGCGGCTCGGTCGCTCTTGCTTGCGCTGGCTCATCCATCACTCTCACGTCCTTCTCACGGTCCGCGGTGGGCTCGTGCTTCCGGTCCTTGCCGTCAGGATGTTGTTGGCTGGGCACTGGGTAGATTGTGGGGCTGGTGTCATCCACTGTGAGCGGCGAATCACATGACACCAGCACCCACTCGACGTACTCTTTAAAGCTCCCCCGAGGCCCTTCCCCGGACAACTGCTCTTTCGTAGCGGAGTTGAGACCAGCATAGAGGAAAGTGCAGAGACAGTCATCCGGGAAAGTTGTGGCTGGAACCAGGTCGAGGAATTCTTCCAAATGTGCCTCGAGGGAGCGGTCCTGCTGCTCAAGGCACAGCATCTTCATTCCCAGAAGTGGATCCATGGTGCAGGGGGGGAAAAAAAAGACACGTTCACGAAAACAGTAAACAAAACACTATAAATCACGCCACTAAACTTTTGGGTCTGGTATTCTGTAACGTTGGGTGTGCAGATAAACACGAAGACGAGGATGACGTAAATAACAGGTAAACTTTATATAATCCAAACAGGCAACAGGTAATCCGACAGAGACACATCCAAAGCATACACATACAATACCAGACCAGGAACAATGAACTGAACTGAACTTAAATACACAGAGCACAGGGGATAACGAGATGAGTGATTAAGAACAGCTGTGGTGATTAGGTGAGTGTCCATGGCAACAGATAGTGGCGGGAACTACAAACAAAGGAACATGTGACTGTGAAAATGACAACAAACTAAAAGTCCATGTGGTGATCAGGTGAGACGAGGTGTGACAATATAGAATGAAAGTCTGAATATATAGAATGAAAGTCTGAATATATAGAATGAAATTGAATATATGGAATGAACGTCTGAATATATGGAATGAACGTCTGAATATATAGAATGAACGTCTGAATATATAGAATGAAAGTCTGAATATATAGAATGAAAGTGAATATATGGAATGAACGTCTGAATACATAGAATGAACGTCTGAATATATAGAATGAACGTCTGAATATATAGAATGAAAGTCTGAATATATAGAATGAAAGTGAATATATGGAATGTAAGTCTGAATACATAGAATGTAAGTCTGAATACATAGAATGAAAGTCTGAATATATAGAATGAAAGTCTGAATATATGGAATGAAAGTTTGAATATATGGAATGAAAATTGAATGTCTGTGTACGTCCGTGTACATTTTGATCATTTAATTTCCTATTTGGAATGGAAAGAGAAATGGAAAAAAATGGCTTGTTTACTATTTTTTTGTTTCGTGTAACAAACGGAAAATTAAATTTTGTCCCAATTTCTCATTTTTCGTTTGTGATGTACAAATCGGTTTATAACTTTGAGGTTTCATTCGCTCATGTGGGCGGCACTTAAAACACCCCTTTCATCTGATTGGTCAAACTGCGCCATCTTTAGGACGGCCTTATTTCTGCCAGGTAATGAAATAGGTAGACTCAGTACAGCAATGTCAAATTAAATCATCCCACTTTAATGAGCTTTAGTCACCACTCGAACCACAACTCTCTGACATTTAAAGCAGAAATATGTTATATGTAACCATTTATATTATCATAATTGGTGCTGCTGTGAAGCTTTGCTCTAATGTACAACACTTGAGAGATCACAAGTCAAACTGTATGCTGACAAGGAGTTTGGTGTATTATTTCTATTTTTAGTAGGTTGATTAATTTGTTGAAAATGAAAATGTGTGTGTGTGTGAGTGTGTGTGTATATATATATAACACACACACACACACACACACAAAGGCTCACATATGGGCCATATCAGTTTTTATTATTTGGCCTACTGATGGTTGAGTTATGCCCCTCTTTTGGTTTAGCTGGCTAAAAAGATGTGGCCGGCAAACACGATCTAATCTCTGCTGTTTATCTGGGCCACATTAGTGCCAAAGGAAATTTGCTGACTATGTCCGACAAGGCAGTTATTGGGATTTGGGTCGGTGCACTTGAACTTGAAACATGATGTGTACTGACGTCTTTCCGTGGAAGAAACAACATTCCTATTGATGTTCATTCATGTTTATTTGATAAATTAACTAGTACGAAGAGACGATCGGTTCATAAGCCACTTGAGCTGAGGCACTACAGCGATCTGTCCCAACGTATTAAAGAGCCACAAAATTTCAAATTTTGTAATTTTTAAAGAAATTAAATGTAAACATTATTATTTAAAAAAATTACAAAATTTGAGACTTTGTTTCAAATCAAAAGTAACCTGCTCTGTCTTGGCTGTCGACATGTTATCAGTGTCCTCTGCTCCGTGATGTATTTTTCACTGTGTGAAAATGATGTGTGCCATGGCGTGAGAACAGCATAGCTTGTCGGACATAAAACAGTAACTAAAGGGGATGGGGGTATTTGCAAACAGTCAATTTGAATGTGTCCCAAAAGATCTCGCAGCAATGTTATTAATTTTAACCAATACTTTATGTTGATTTAATGTTGTATTTCTGTTGTTCACTGGTAAGAACATCATCTACCATGCTGTGAAGGATGCTGTGGGAACACTAAAAGCCCATGAGCCCAAGCTAGGCCGCTCTTAGTTGGAGAGATTTAGGTTTGGATGAAGCCAGTGCGCTCACGAAACAAGCTGTTTATAATGGAAAGTTTCTCAGTTTTGGTAGGATGAAGGATTGTAGGATTTAGTTTTACAATCTTTTTCTCTGTATTTAAAAAAAATACGATTTTTGCTCAGCGTTTAAAGTTCGTTGGACTGTTCTGAGAGCTGGTGATTAGAAGATTATAATCTTTTTTTAACTTTTTGACCCTCTTGGTCCTCACTACACCCACCGACCACAGTGAGGGCCAAGTAGTAGTGACATTTAATAAAGTAATCAAAGGTAAAAATAAAACACTGCAGTGACCAACAACTAAAAAAAAGGTCATTTGATGATGTGAATAACCTTGCTGACCCCGACTACACTCCATCGCTCGGGGTCGGGACCCTCTTGGCCTCCGCTGCACCCACCCACCACACCCTGGCAGTGGGGGCCAAGTAGTAACATTTAATAAAGTAATCATATGAAAAAATAAAACTGCACCCAATAACTGTTCTATGGCATAATGTAGAGCACATGTGTGCAATTATCATATCTTCATATGGTGTTAGGTATATAGCAGGTGTTAACAGTGATCAACAACTAAAAAAAAGGTTATTTGATTAGAGAGAATAACCACGCTGCCCCACCCCTAACCCGACCCCCACCACACTCCATCACTTGTGTCGGGACCCTCTTGGCCCCCACTGCACCCACCCACCACAGCCTGGCAGTGAGGGCCACGTAATAGTAACATTTAATAAAGAAATCATATGAAAAAATACAACTGCACCCAATAACTGTTCTATGGCATAATGTAGAGCACATGTGCGCAATTATCATATACGGCTACAACATAGAACGGGGCTACAAGCAATAGACTGACCCCTTCTTTCCAGACCCTCTCCAGAACTCCCGGGAGCAGAGCGATCTGGGGAAAGGCTTACAGGCGCAGCCACAGGCAAGTCTGCAACAGCAGGGCTGGATTTGTGAGAGAAAACCACAGTGGACAGTGGGTCATCTCTCGAGATGGGAACAAATCCACTTCCACTGGGCCGAACCTCTCGCATATCGATTTCACCACCTCCGTGTGGAGTCACCATTCCCTGGGCCTCAACCCCTGCCTCGACAGGATGTCTGCTCCCTGATTTTGGTCCCCGGGAACATACATCACTCTGAGACGACAATTTCCCCTGGGCCCACAGGAGGATCTGATGCGCCAATCTGCACAGAGGGCGCGACCTCAGACCCCCCTGATGGTTCAAGTACGAGACCACCGACATATTGTCCACTTGTACTAGTGGCACGATGCCCGCTGAGATCTGGGAGAAAGCTCCTCAGAGCCTTGTAGACCGCCAGCATTCCCAAGCAATTTACATGCCATGAAGAATGCTGGGCCTGCCACAGACCTCTCGCAAAGCGGCCGTCCGTGACCGCACCTCAGCCCGTAAGGGATGCGTCTGTCGAAACGACTTTGCGGCGACATGACGCTCCCAATACGGGACCTTGGGACAGGAACCAAGGTTTCTTCCAAATGGACAGGGCATGAAGGCATCGGTGCGTGACCCTGATCATACGGACTGGAATTCCTCTTGAGGAAAACCCCTTGGTTTTCAACCACCACTGTAGGAGTCTCATGTACAGAAGAGCGAGAGACAAATGTCTATGAGCGAGAGACAATTGTGCCCACATCGATCTTGAGTCCTGCATCCATACACTTGGTGAAAGTGCGAGGGGAGAGAGATAGGCCAAACGGAAGAACCCGATATTGGAACGCTTCATGAAAGCGAACCTCAGGAACTTCATGGAAGTATGCGTCCTTTAGATCTATCGTGACAAACCAGTCCTCGGATCTGATCTGACTGACAATGACGGGAATAGGGAGCATCTTGAACCTGAATCTCCTCAGAGAACTATTCAAATGTCACAGATCTAAAATTGGACGCAACCCCTCCATCCTTCTTGGGAACAATGAAGTACCGGCTGTAGAAGCCGAACTCCCTGTCTGATAGAGGAACATGCTCTATGGCCTCCTTTACTAACAGCGAGTGAACTTCCTGTTCCATAACCCAACCCTGCTCTGGGTGCACCACAGTCCAGACCGCCCCATTGAAACTCAGGGGGCGATAGCTGAACTGCAGTCTGTAACTCTGTTCTACTGTACGCTGGGCCCACGGAGATATACTCGGAAGGCATTGCCATGCACTGATATAATCTACTAAGGGAATCAGCCTCTCGAGGCTGACCTCGGGTGTTCTTGGAGTATCGTTCACGACCCCCTGAAACGGAATACCGGCAGGGAAAGGTTTAAAACAATTTTCTGTGTGTGGACGCAGTCGCTGCCAGGCCGCAAGCCCTTGGGACGGATACTGCAGTGTGCGTTCGCTGGAAATTGATGCAGCCCGAAGCGTACTGGACAGCGGGGTTCCAACATCGATTTCCTGAGGGTTCCGCCCAATAAAACACAGCCATAAAAATACCAAACAATTGAAGCATGATCTGGATGATAGGCTGAATATAGTATATTAAATAAATAGACATCTAAACTTCTCAAAGTAAAATGATCATTCCACATTTTAATTCATTGGAATTAAATGCAACCATTAACATACTGTTATTTATGTGCGGACCCGAAATCTACACGTCGCCTCGGCAGACGCAAGATCAGAGCCACTAGATTCGTTTTGCAATTTGCAGACCCGAAATCTACGCATTGCCTCGTCAGACGCAAGATCAGAGCCATAGAATCTTTACTGCAGTTATCAGAACCAAAATCTACGCGTCGCCTCGTCAGACGCGAGATCAGAGCCACTAGATTCGTTTCGCAAATTGCAGACCCAAAATCTACGCGTTGCCTCAGCAAACGCGAGATCAGAGCCATAGAATCTTTACTGCAGTCAGCAGACCCAAAATCTACGCGTCGCCTCGGCAGACGCGAGATCAGAGCCACTAGATTCTATATTAAAGTTCATTTTACACAAGACTTTTTTTATTCGAGATACTTCTGAATAAACACAGCCAGTCCCCTCGAGATCTGACTGTGCGTGCCCCGCACCCAAAAGTGATATGCACCTATCGTTCACCCAACGTTTTCCGCACGGACTCCCGCGAAGGACTGGGCACAGTCTCGCCGAGCGAAGCTTCACGGAGAAATATACTCGAGCGTCCGTATTGAGTGTTTTCCATCCTGCAATTGAGGAGACGCAAACTGAGCTCAAGAGCGAATTCCAGCCTTTATATAGCCCTGCAGCTTAAGTCGCGAATATTTAGAACGCGTGTCACTATGACGTCACTGTGATTGTTCCATGAACACGGAGCTTCTTCTCTTAATGAGGGAACTATCTGGTACAATATCTAAAAGCCATGTCAAAAACCACAAATAAAATGATGGGATTTTGCTGTACTTAGTAGTTCAAATGTATTATAATATTTCCCTCATACACTTGTGATCGTCTTGCATTCATTGCTAATTTTGTGTTTAGAAGGTTGATTATTTTTTGAGCCTGTGCAGATATTTTCTTTTTTTATTAGTTTATTTTTACAGCTCTTTTTAATTTCTTTTTGTGTCTAAGCCCATGTTATATTGTGAAGTAGGCCTAAGCTGATTGTAAATTAAATGCCATCTTGTTAAATTTTGGTTTCCATGGGCTGTCGGATTAGAAATGTGGCGTTTAGTATTAGGGGCCCCCAGGGGACCTCACGAAGGAAGTAGGAGGTGCCATACACTCACCTAGACACTTTACGTTATAAATGTGACATGAAACATGAAACATGAAATTTATGGGGGGTTTTTGTGAGTGGGTATGGATAATTTATGGATAATAATAGGTAATTTAATCATACTACTAATGTTTTGCATTAATACTTACAGTTAGTAATAATTACAGTTAGTAATGACAGTAAAGCACTGAGCTTGAACTGAGATGCAGATAAAATTAACGTAACAGTAATGTGCAAAAACATTTTTTAAGGGGAAAAAGTAAATATTCTACTCTTATTGAATGACTGAACTGGCCAACAGCTTCGGTGATTATTAAAGGAGCACTCTTTATTTGCTTTCTGTGTAATCCAGTCACAATTTGAAGAAGTTTTTGTTTTTCATGAGACTTTGTGACTTTTCTATATATTAGGGAGTCAATAATTGCTTCTCTGCCCCCATCTAGTGGTAATTTCTTGTCTTTTTAAAGTGTTTGCCAGTGTTAGTTTTACATCATCTTTAAACTTTTAGTTTTACAAATCATTACATTAAAATAAAATTAAAATTGGATAATATCTAGAGAAAGTACAATGGTTTTAGAAAAGCATTACTACATGGAGATTTGTGGACTGGAGAGCCTTAACCTGTTCGTGGCACAGTGTTTCTCCTGGTTTCCATGCCTATTTGATTGGCTATCTTTGGTTTATAGCACAGAAATTACCCTTCGCCGGAAGTTTGATTGACAGGTGGTCTAAAGATAGCAAGAATATTTGGGCCAGATGTGGCAGAGCTGGCACATCTGGCCTACCCATGGCATGGTTGAGCACATGTGGGCCAAAGGTTCACCATGTATTGCCATGACTTTAGAATTGGATGGAATTTTCTTTTGGCTCACTATTTGTATTAAGGCATTTGGCCCAGATGACTACACACAGGACTGTGGATCAAATGTGGCTTAGTTATGGCACACTATGGAATATTGTAACTTATGGTTAACTTTTGGCTCACACTTGGAAAAACACATGTAACTTGTGCGGCAGGACTGTGGCAGACCACATGTCAGCCTATTCAACAACACTACTGGTTAGTTTGCATCTTTCCTTTAATTCCTATTGGTAGATTTCTAAACATGTGACTGCCAGCTATTTAAATGCAGATATTTCTGTTATTTCAGTTATTTCCCTCTCTGCTCTCACTTTTCAACAACTTCCAAATAAGCTCTAATTAGATTCAGGTAGAGCTGCTTTAGTGTTTTAAAAGTTTTTATTATTATTATTAAGTATACACACACACACACACACACACACACACACATATATATATGTATATATATATATATATATATATATATATATATATATATATATATATATATATATATATATATTATTCATATGGCTACATATAGCTTACACTGTAATGAATTGCTATAAAAAATTACAGCATTATTTTACAGCAGATGGCTGTATTTTTACTAATACAACATACAGCTGAAAAATGCAATGCATTCTGGGGGGCGTGGCGGTTTGACTCAAAATTACAGAATATTGCTGTAAATTTCAAACATAAAGAAGTATTGTGGGATTTTCAACGGTCGAGTTTCAGGTAGCAGAAAGAGAGTGGCCTACAACTGTGGTAAGTGACTTATTTAATTCCTCCCCCTCCACCTTTGGTAACTATATATGCAGGGTTGGGGAGTAACAAAATACAAGTAACTTAGTTACGTATTTAAAATACAAAATTTGAGCAACTGTATTTCATTACAGTTACATTTTAAATGGGTGGTAATCAGATTACAGTTACATATGAAAAGTGTTTTAGATTACCAAAGTGATTACTTTGAGTTTTAATGTCATTTAAACAGCGATTGGTGATTCTCTGACTCTGACAGTCTGAAAAAGAGGAGTTAAGTTTCATCAACATTTTAATACTTTTAAGAGGATCATTGTTATTTTTATTTAGTTCTGTCCTGAACAAGACAAAATGACTGAATTTATGAAAAAAATGCGCAACTGTCAACTTAACTGTCCTGTCATGACCTGATGATCCACGACTGTTGTCATGTTTTGTGAGTCATTTTATAATTCACTTGTCACTGCAACTTTTTCTCTCGTTTTTTTCCCCTCACAATTGTGAGTTTGCATTTCACAATTCTGACTTCTTCTTCTCAGAATTGTGAGATTTTAAGTCACAATCGCAAGTTAAAAAGTCAGAATTAAGAGATATAAACTTGCAATACTGACTTTTTTTCTTGCAATTGTGATTTTAGTATGTGAGTTTGTATCTCATAATTCTGACTTTTCTCAATATTGCGAGTTTATATCTCATTATTCATAAAGAACTATGTTTTGCGTGTGGAAGAGCTGGCACATCTCAGCTTATTCAACAACACTGCTGGTTAGTTTGCATCTTTCCTTTAACTCCTATTGGTAGATTTCCAAAACTGCCAGCTATTTAAATGCAGATATTTCTGTTATTTCAGTTATTTCCCTCTATGCTCTCACTTTGCAACAACCTCCATTGCCTCCATATTAAAGCGCTGACAATTTTTGTAATTTCTATTTGCTATCAATTGCAATAGGTCTTTGTGCTTGTTTTAAATAATACCTGATGTACGATACTTACTTCTTTTTTTCTTTTCTTAAATTACTTTTTCTTACAGATGGTGACTGAGAAAGATTGGTGAGACATTACTGCATCATTCACTCCTTTTTTTGTTTAAGATGATATATTTAATAAAAATAAAAAATGACTTAATTTGTGTTTTTAAGACAGTTTTATTTACTGTTTGATGGATATTTTAAATTTAAAGCTTCATAAAAATTATCTTTATAAAAACGAGTGACTTTTACACTTTTTAATGTTACAATTTGTAATGTTTGCGTTGCTTTGTCTTTTGAAACATCGATGATTTTTCATCCACGTCGGAGGAGATTAAAAAAAGATTACAAAAAGTGTAAAAGTCACTCATTTTTATAAAGTAACAGTGTCCAACAGCGACAGGCGCAGGTGAAGTTACGGTGGGAGGCTTTCTCCTGCGCTGGGTTTTGTGGGAGTTCTCTTCGGTCTGAATGAAGATAATGTATATATAAAATATAATTATATATATATATATATAATATATATATATATATATATATATATATATATTATATATATATATATATAAAAAATTTTAAACAGTTATAATACAATAGTGAAACTTTACTTCTTTCAAAATATCATTTAACATATCCTAGATTGGCATGTTACCAATGTTAATAGATATACACTACTGTTAAATTTAAATTTTTCAAAAGAAATCTCTTATGCTCACCGAGGCTTCATTTCTTTGTTATACAAAAATAAAAACAGCAAATTAAAATAACTGTTGAATTTTCAGCATCATTACTCCAGTCTTCCGTATCACATGATCCTTCAGAAATCATTCTAATATGCTGATTTGCTGCTCAAGAAACATTTCTTATTATTATCATCAGTGTTGAAAACTTAATATTTTTGTGAAAACTGTGATACATTTGTTTCAGCACCAAAACAACTGCATTGTGCATGTTAAATAACCAAATTAAAAAGGGATTACTTTCATGAAAAACAAAACTTTGTTTTATTTTACAGTGTCTTTACACTTTACTAACTAAAGCAATAACAGTAAAAATGATTATGTTTTACACATGCAACTACACCAAACCCTAATCCTATAAGAAGTAAATGTTGCTCAATACTTAAATATATAATTACAGTGTTTATATCCAACGACATCTTAAAATAAAGTGTAACCAAAAATGATACAAACTCCAAACTTTTGAACGGCAGTGTAATACAACATAATTTAACACTTAATTCAAATCTAAAGTTAAAACATAAATTCCAGTTTCTTCTGTAAAAGTTAGTACACCCCTACATTCATCATTAAGTGAAAGTAGTCTTATTTAAACCTCAATCAACTGATCTGGTCATCATAGGCGGAGTTTCACTTTTGTGCTTGGGGGGGGGGGGGCACCTACCAGGCCAGCAGACCACGAGCTCAGATTTTTTTTTTTATATCATATTTATATATCATACATTCTACATATAAAATACATTTACAATGAACAATGACTTTATACAAAGAATAGCGAATAGAACAGACTCTTTATAGTTGCTGTTTTGTTTCGCATCGGCAGTGATACGGTTTTAACACGGGGAGTTCAGAAGTGCGGCGAAAAAAAGCGGGGGTGCGCTTGTTACAGTGTGTTCTTCTTCGTTCCGATTAAAGTTCATAAACAGAGCCTCCCTTGACCTGTCAGAACTACTTCAGACATTACAATATCTGACCTGAATCAGCGCGTAAAACAGAACGAGAAGAGCGTCCACTCACGTACCGCGATACTTTGAGATTCGCAAATCGCGGGAGAATGTAATAAAGCTACAGTAATAAAAAAATAATTAGCCATATCTTACTCATTCTATACACAGAACTAATAAGATAAGACAAAATAAAACGAGAAAATATGAATTCTGTAATAAATAAAAAAAATATTCATGGTATATATATACCCCCCCCCCCCCCCAACTCCGCCTATGCTGGTCATTGTTATTTGATAATTTATATCACCTTCACCCATCCAAAAAGGATTTCTAATATCTGCATGGACATGTTGTAAAAGGACAAAACATGTCATGGCTCTACTAACTTTTTCACAGCACTCTTCTTTCCGATGTAAGCAAATGGCTAGTTTAAAGTTGTAATCAGATCTCTGAAAATAAAGGACCTCAAATATTAAATGTTAAAAGGGCTTGCCATACTTTAATAGTCATGTATTCTGTGAGAAGGCACTTCCGCTGGAAGCTGATTGGTCCGCATCTGGTGACATCATATTGATAACGCTTTGTGGAGCCGCCTAGAGATTTAATTACGGATCTGTGTTTTCACATTATATTACATGAACCGTTCTTCCGCGCTGTAACCCATTTTATTGATTTTAATGTCTCTGTTTTTCCCGTACACTAAGAACAGAAACATTTCTTCATGAAATAAACCCGCTCTCGAGTCTCTTGTCCCCGGACCATCGCGCTGATTCTGGAGCCCGTGTTTTTGTTAGTGAGCGATCCTGGGACGCGCGCGCTCGATCTGTCGGCATGTTCGGATACCCGTCTGGAGGATTATAAGCCACCGGAGAACAGTACCGCAAGTAAGTGCCTGAAATAATATGGCAGAGGAATGAGAAATACGAGCCCACGATGTGTCACAGTTTGGGCATATGCAGCACCTGTAGCAGAGCTTCACGGCTGAACAAAAACATCTAAAACCAACCTAAGATGGTTTGCTAGTCGTAGTCGGTTTTTTAAGATGGTCTACCTGCCCGAGCAAGCTGGTCTCCCAGCCAAAAAAGTACCCAACCTTTGTCTAGGACCAGTTGACAGACCAGCCTGTCCATTTGAAACCATCCTAAACTGGTTCAGCCTGGTCAGGGTGGTTTAATAGGCAGTTGTGCTTGTTTAAAACGGTTTTGTTCTGCAAATATCACACACACACACTAATGAATAATTTATGCTCGGCGCAATTTGAATATGTAAGCCTGAAGGACAGGGATGGAGTGGACTGGGATATACATGTTTATAAAGATACAGAAGCTCCAAAGCATCTCTCTTACTATTATTTTCTGTAGTTGTGAGAGCTGAGTTTAAAAATAACGATGGACCATTTGGCTACCACTAGTAGCACCCAGGGGCCGGTCCTGTGTGAATCCTCTTATCCTCCGTGTAAAATGGCCCGTATGGAGAATTCAAGAGATCTACCTGTATCTGGAGTCACACCTGTGAGCCTGGCCTCCAAACAAACAACACCATCACACACTAACAGGAGGAAAGGTATCCATTCACAGTCATACACACGGATACAGGGCCATGTCTGCTCATAAGATGTCTCAGCGATCCTCTTCTTCTCTCTGTCCACACAGGCAGTCTGCTTCCTGTGTTCTGTCTGGTGGAGCAGACTGATGTCCCACCCTCAGAGAGGAAGAGGACGGAGCATGCAGAATTTGTCCTGTTGAAGAGAGACCTGCTGTTCAGCCAGATTACAGAGGCTGCACTGCAAGAGCTGGGATACACACACACCGCGGCGGCTCTGGCTACAGGTACACACACACACTAATGAATAATTTACGCTCAATTCAGGTTGAATATGTAAGCCTGAAGGAGAGGGATGGAGTGGACTGGGACTAAAAAAAATCTACCTTTATCATATGTTCTTCCATTCTTCCTCTTCTTATTTTCACTGAGGCACATACAAAACACAGAAAAAACATTAATATTGTGAATTATTTTTACAATTTAAAAGAACTGTTTTCCATTTTAATATACTTTGAAATGTCATTTACCCCTGTGATGGGGGGAAATTTGTCCGGGATTCTGTGATTTAAAAGAAAAAAAGCATTTTGTAAAAATGGAAATCTTCTGCAACATAAATGTTTACTATCAATTTTCATCTATTAAATAATTAAAAATATAAATTTTTCACAACCCCCCCCCCCCCCAACCTCTGAACAGCAGCGTACTTGTAATACAGACTATTTCCACTAATTATATCTAATTCATACTATACTTTGATAAATTTTAAATGGCTGTTTAAACATTGAAAAGTTAAATTACACAATAAATAAAATGCATCAATAATGCAAAAATGTTACCGTACTGAATGTTTTTTTTTTAAAAATAACATATTGGCCTTATGTGGAAGAATATTAAATTTGAATGCTTCTGTCTATAACTATGATACATGATTTACTTATTTGATACAACAATCACGTAATGTTAGGAGGTACACGATGTTAAAGGAAGAATAGAGAAGGAAGTGCAGAAAGCTGATGGTAAATAAGAAAACTTGGTCAAGATCAAAAAAGCTCAGAAAGTTGTCAGAGAATAAAAATAAGTAGCAACAATAACAAAAAAAAAAAAACAGAGCTATATTGTAGTAGCCATATATTGTAATAATGTCTGCTTTAGGTCAGGTTCAAGTGGGCCATTGGAACCCTGTGGCTCTGTCCACTGTGACAGACACCTCTGACGCAACAATAGGAGACATGCTAGAAGACCTTTACCATGTCATCACCCTAAGAATAAAGCTACACAGGTACAACATTCACACACACACTTACTTTGAGTCTCACGTTTTTCTCTGGGTTTTAGCAAACAGGCTTATCAGAATGATGAACTACTCTCTGAGAATTAAAGCTGTTCTGATTTATGATGATTAATATTTCACTGGTAATTTAGTATTAAAGCTCATTTCAAAATTATTAAAAGTTATTATAGTTATTAAAGTTTTGAGGATAAACACAATAATACAGCTATTTTTGTGAAATAATAATTATTTGTGATTAATGTCCCACAGTGTAATTAATTATTGCAGTACACTTTTTTTTCTGTCTGACTCACGCACATTCTCTCTCTTAGTGTTTCTAAATTAGAGGACTTACCAGCTGAGCAGTGGACTCATTCTACTGTCAGAAATGCCCTAAAGGAGCTGCTGAAAGAGATGAATCAGAGCACACTGGCAAAAGAGTGTCCATTGTCTCAGGTACACGTACACAGTTAGACACCGTCCATATAACATGTATACTAATACTTGAACGCACATAGCTTAATTGCATGAAGCTATAGAATAAAATAGGGTTAATTGCCTCATATCTCATGGTTAAAGAGCAGAGCTATGATCAAAGAAGCACTCTCTATTGAAGAGAACACCCTATCATTAAGATCCATCCCAAGTTTGAGAACCAGCTATTAAAATCTATTTAGCAAGGAGACAAAAACCTTTAGAACATCCTTTCTGGACACATTTAGGCCATTTCAAGGCACACTTCAAGGCCTGATTCAGTATATCTAATGACTAATTTCCTGTTACTGTGACTTGCATGCACACGAACACATATTGACTTGTCTTGTCTTTTTGTTTGAAAGAGCATGATTTCTTCAGTGGTAAACGGTACTTACTATGCGAGCATCTCTGCTGCGAGATGTCAGGAGTTCGGCCAGTGGTACAAACATTACAAGAGGGCAAAATCTATGATGGGTGAGTAGGGACTTGCTGTATATTTTTTTTAGCGCATATATTCACATACTCTTGTAGTCGTTTTGTTTTGTTTTTGGTAACAATTTACATTAAGGTTTAATTCTTTAACATTAGTTAATGTAATAGGTGTTACAAAGGTATTGCAAATTGTTGTTCATGAACTCGGTACCGTTGAAAAGTTTGGGGTCAGTGCTTTGCTTTTTTTTTTTTTGAAAGAAGTCTGTTTTTCTCACCAATGCTGCATTTATTTAATTAAAAATAGTAATTTTGTGAAATTTAAAAAGTTATTTAAAATGTAGTGTATTCATATAATAGTAAAGCTGAATTTTCAGCATCATGTTCAAATGTCATTTTAATATGCTGATTTGGTGCGCAAGTAACATTTCTTAAAATCATTGTTGAATACAATTTTTTCATATATTTGAGGAAACTGTGCTACATTTTTCAATGACGGCTCAAAAACAGCATCTCTTTGAAATAGAAATCTTGTATGTAATGTAAATGTCTTTACTGCCAATTTTGATCAATGTCATGCATTCTTGCAAAATTAAAGTTAT
The DNA here is from genome assembly GCA_037194245.1 of Opsariichthys bidens. NCBI lineage: Eukaryota > Metazoa > Chordata > Actinopteri > Cypriniformes > Xenocyprididae > Opsariichthys > Opsariichthys bidens. The sequence goes on along the minus strand of CM074306.1, from coordinate 2,848,619 downwards.
AATTTATTTCACAAAAAAAACTTAAAAAATTAAAATAACTGCAATATATGATAGGCTTAAACGACAACTGAACTTCTACTGTAAATATGATGATTGTGGCTGTAAATTTTAAATGAGCCCCAGTGATTTGATATGAATTTTGAGTCGCTAAAGATTTTTGCCTCCGCTCAGGTGACATGAACAGGCACTGCAACCAACCCTCATCTTCCAGCCAGCCCACCATGTACCAGCAACCAATGGAAGGCAGTGGGGCGGAGTCACGTGGTGTTGTTCAGATGCAGGCTGGGATGCCTGGTCTGGTGATGGCTCAGCTCCTCTCACAGCAGCATGCCATGTCTCAATTTCTCACACACACTCACACACACTCACACGGGCCTCATCCTGCACCACTACGGACTCCTCCAAAATGCAATGTGTCCCCACCCACAGTAACTCAGTGTCCCTCACCTGTTACCGATGTATCACCTGAAATTTACCATTGGGTGCGTGAGGAGTTAAAGAGGGCGGGGGTTTCCCAAGCGGTGTTTGCACGAGTGGCCATTAACAGGACTCAGGTAGAATTTCATGCAACAGAATTACTGCTAAATCACTATATTACATGCATTCAAGGTATATACATTTATATTAGTCCTTGCATTTCCTCAATTCATATAAATATGTATTGCATTTAAATATGGATGAAATGTACATGCCATACACCATACCATGAATGCAATGCAAGTTTCTTTGCATAAAAAAAAAAGTGTCTGTCAAATGTGTAAATGTACTGTCTTATGAGGATGTAAAGACCCATTCATACCAAGAATGATAACTACAAAGATAACTGTAACAATAACTATATTAGCGATCCACGCCAATGCACAATATCATTGTTTATTATACCATGCTGGGCTGCAGTTGTCGTCTGCCCCTTTAAAATGATTGAGCTCGTTAAAGCATTCTGATTGGCTGTTAATCATCTGATACAAATCGTTGTGAAAGTGATTCCAACAATATAGTTTTTTTGTGCTCTTATCGTTATAGTTGGTGTGCTAACTCTGCTATTCTTTTACACTTAAATTGATTTTTAGAACATAATCTTTATTGTTATATATATGGTCTATGTTTTTCCCCCTTTTTATTAGAGGTTTCTAATATATATATATATATATATATATATATATATATATTCGTTTTTATCATAATTCTGTGTACACGTATCTCTTAAATCTTGTGGACGTATTAAAGTATCTGTCCGTGATTAAAAAGTACTGTTCTAGACTAACTGTGAAATAACTTTTATATTGTTCCCCTATTGTATTTGATTGCTTTTATTGCTCTCTTCATTTGTAAGTTGCTTTGGATAAAAGCATGTAAATGATATTTTGCAACAGGGCCTGCTGTCAGAGATCTTGCGCAAGGAAGAAGACCCACGGTGTGCATCTCAGTCTCTTTTAGTTAACCTTAGAGCCATGCAGGCCTTCCTGCAACTGCCACAGAGCCAGAGGGACGCCATCTATCTGGAGGAAAGAGAGCGTAACCTCAACACTACCTACAACACCAATACCAGCTCACCTCTGCCCATTCAGGTTCACTCTCACTCAAATGTAATATCGGAACTGAGATGCAAATTAGCATGTGTTATGATCTCAATAGACAGTGCAGATACATGAATAATAAGTGCCATTTGTTAATGTCTATAACCATGTTTGGTTTTTTTTTTTTCATCAAAAAAAACCCCCTCATCTCTCACTACAGGCAAAACTTTCACCTGTTTCCAAGGAGATTGTAGTAAAAGTGGAATGCGATGATTCTGGAATCAACTACGGAATCTATGATGAAATACAGCAGGAAATGAGACGAGCCAAAGTGTCACAGGCTTTGTTTGCAAAGGTCTCTGCAGCCAAGAGTCAGGTACATGTTTGTGCAATCTTAAACACTTAGACTTAAAACTGGTGCAGAAATCTCTAATAAATGGGGAATGGAGGGGGGGGGGGGGATTACACATTACAAGACAGTATATTTATGCATTTGGCAGATGCTTTTATCCAAAGTGACTTACACTGTCCTTGCATTTCAAAACATTTAAATGTATAATAAATATTTATATGAATCCAATGAAGGACTAAGGAGGGGACATTTGTTTTTGTTGTCAAAATATGAGGAAAATATTTTATATATATATTTTTTAATATTTTAAATATGATGGGAAGAACAAAATACTTGGTCATGGTATTTGTCTGACAAAATTATTTGGTGAAAAAGGCAAAGCTACAGGTTTTATTTTCCTATATAAAAAATTCATTTTTCATTCATACATTGATAACAGCATAATCAGCTATTAATATTTCATTGGTTCTCTCTTGTTTTTGCAGATGTCCATTATTTGATTTGTCTGCAGAATTTGATTTGTCATGCTTCATTGCTTTAATACAAAAAAAAACAAGCACAACTACGCAATATGCTTAGAAAATCTTTAACAATTTCTTTGATAATATTTGAATAAAGGATAAAGATGTCAGTTTTCCAAGGCCTGACGTTACTTTTTGTCACTATAGTATACCTTGAATGCAAAAAAAATAATTAGTATCTCTTCCAAATTTGAGAAAATGATGTGGCAAAAACTTGTGGAAATGCTTTTCTTTTACATTTTTTTTTCCCCATTACAAATTAAATTATTATCAGCATTGAGATTTGAGAGAGAATTTGAAAATCTTACATTGTGAACAAAGGCATTCGCATGGTTAATGTCACAAATGTGCTTATTTGACTAGTGACCTAGAAATACTGCGGAAATTTAAATATTTCTTAAATTAAATATTTATCTCCTGCATATAAATATTTATTATATATTTAAATATTCATACCACGAAAAGCATAAATTAAATATTTCTTATTCATTTTACATCAAAATATTTTCTCATTTTAAATCGTTCATAATCTTAAAACATTACATTTATAATCAGGTTTAAATTCGACTTTGAATCAGATTTACAACAGATGTTTGAACCCCACTGTTTTTGTGTCTCTGTGTTAGGGCTGGCTGTGTGAGCTCTTGCGCTGGAAGGAGGAGCCTTCTCCTCAAAATCGTACACTGTGGGAAAATCTGTCTTTGATACGACAGTTTCTAAATCTCAGCCAATCGGAGCGAGATGTTATATATGACCAAGAGAGCAATACTGGGCAGACATACTACTCAGAAAAACACACAAGACCCCTGACTGAACAACTGCAAGTGAGGGCTCACACGCAAACAATTGCTACTGATTATACATATATATATATATATATATATATATTATATATATATATATATATATGTGTATATGTATATATATATATATGTATATATATGTATGTATATATATATATATATATATATATATATATATATGTATATATGTATATGTATATATATAGTTTTATATATATATGTGTATATATATATATATATATGTATATGTGTATATATATAGTTTTATATATATATATATATAGTTATATATAGTTTTATATATATATATATATAACTATACAAGTGACATTTAACTATATATATATATATATATATATATATATATATATATATATATATGTATATATATATATATGTATATATGTATATGTATATATATAGTTT